>KE603570.1:2264-14055 GCA_000444245.1 Botryllus schlosseri | reverse complement strand
TTTTTTTTTTTTAGGGGTAACCTGGTGGAACCGCAGTAAACCACCACCCCGTTACGCTTGTGGCAGCCGCATGGCATTACACCATGTGACTATTGCCACAAGCGCCTTTATAGGTCACTCTTGGGTAGAAGGTACCCGAGAGCTCCCTTAAGGTTGCTTCTTTGTTGCCACTTTTTTACCTTCATCAGTTTCTCTGTGTTTTAGGTGCAAATGGCTGTCACAAGCAGGCCTTGGCTGGGGGCGTCTGCGGAGGCTTGTCCCGCCGCCACCATACTTGTGACTGGCTCAATTTGGCTCAATTACAAATTGTAGTCACAAAATTGTTGGCGTATAAATTTTTGGCTTAGAAAATATAGTATTTACGGTGAGTAATTCCATAATTTATAATGAAAGATTTCACACCATAAATACTATTTTGTTCAAATCCAAAAATTTCTACGCCAATAATTTTGTGACTACAATTTGGAATTGAGCCAAATTTGACGAGCATCTTTATTTTCCAATCAGACAATTGTATCAAGCAGCCAGTAAAACTAGAAAAATAAGTTAATTTTGAACAGTCGTAATGTTCATACTTACAACTAACTTAACCTCATGAACACGAGAAGTACAAATTTTTTCTTGCACTGCTATACTCGGCTTATTGATACGGGAGAATGCCAGCCTTTCTCAATAAATAAAATGTTACAAAAACATACTTTTCAGCGGTAGCCCTTTCCTTTCTGTCACCCTTCGAATCTGTGAATGGCAAAGTAAATCTAATTATGGAAATAATACGATTACAAATTTTCTAGACAAAGCCAACTTCAGTTTAATGTTAACAAGCATGCACAAGTCTAATTATCCTCCTACTTCAGGAAAGGTAGGCAACCGTAATCACTACCATTTTAAAAGGAGTTCAACACAATGAAAAATACGAAAAACTAGCTCTATCAACACACAGCCTACTTAATGTAATCTTAGAATAGAAGAAATTTGGCAATATATCCATTTGTATAGTTTCTGATCTATTTATCATTTCAAGAGAGCAGGAAAAATCTAGTTGCGAGGAACTGCAGTACCGATATCATACTCACATTGTCTGTTCAACAATTGATATGGCTCCGGAATTTGCTGCCTTTGAAACAGTAGAAATCGCAATGACTCTATCGATAATCTCTCTAAACACCCACAGCAACAATTTGGAGGGATTGGCACCGTCAAATCCAGGTGAAATTCCTTTGAAAATATCACGTGAACAGGTGTGTAAGTGTAATAATTGCTGACTTATCTAGAAATATATTTATTACCTTTCCTTTCACATTTGAAAGGCGATTCTTAACCATGGCTTGGAACGAAAATGTAGGTTATTATCTTGGGTACTTGGAGAACGGAATATTGAAGATTACTTTCCAAATGGATTGTCCAGACAGGCAGACAGACACCAGACCACAGCTGCGATTTGATAACAAACAGCTACAGGTATTTTCCAATTTCTGTAAAGTAAATGTAGATCATACTGATATCATATGAACAGTATGGAAAACAAAGTCATAAGAGCAAGCACAGTGTTACCAGTGAATAATTGAAACTGAAATCTATTCCTAGTACCCAGGCCTTTATGAGAGAAAGCATGATCACTGGGCATACTAGACTAAAACGCTGTCCAAAAGAACCCTGCAATAGTAATAGCCTCCTTAATTCTCAAAACTAAGCTAAACATCACGAAACTATCGCCGCTATGAATGTTATTATGTTCGCATTTTAGTATATTACGGTTACAGTAGTACATCCTTTAGAATTTCTGTGAAATTATTTTAAACAGCTCGTCACGCATCACCAATAATCACAGATATCATATATTTCATGCTAGACTAGCTATGCCGTGTGGATCTAGCAAGCCATTATCATGACTGGGATCTAGTTATTTCAGTAATTTTTGTCAACAAATTAGGTATAAATATTCATCCATGACGTCGTTTCGCGGGTAACGACGTCTGTGTGATGCTCAAGGGCTTGGGTGGCTCAGCCTTGAGGAATATGTTATATCGAGCCTCCCGTCTATACCATGCTTTATCAGTATACCACACTTTGACAAATTGCATTTTTATTATGCATGTTACCGATTTGCACGGTTGACAAATCATTATTATCTTTCTGTCTTGCCCATCGGGATCATCACAACGACAGTGGCGCTTATTAGTGGATTAGCGATGATGAGCTGTTTCTATTATTACCGGTGTTTGAACTAAATCACACGATTGAAACCCACTCTAGTTCCGTGAATTAGATGATCTAGGCGGGTGAGCAGACTGAGCACTCAGCAGTCTGACGTTGATGCTATTGACATAAATTAACTTGTAACCGGAATAGGATGAAAAATACATTGGTCTCAGCGACAAACCAATTTTAGTTAGCCTTTGCCTAATCTAATATTTTCTGTTGAGTTTGGACGTTACCGTATCCAGGGATATATAGAACTCCGGGATGGCTGACTCCGTCGATTGCGTCATCGCGGTCATACACAAGTAGGGTCATTTTCGCGCACTCACTGCAGATAGGATTGCTGACAGCGCTTTGTCTGTGCATGACTTGGAGAAACGGAATTGCCTTTCTAGTTTGTGATTGGTGGTAGATGATATCAATATATAAACGTTTATAAAGCTAGAGGACTCATGTGATGTTCAGGTAGTTGATCATTTTAGCAGTATTGGTTATGTAGCTTCAGCTGCAGGTTATTATCGGCACTACCGGTATCGGTATGCCTGTACGATATATCGCTGGTATTCGGAATATCTCCGCGTATCGAGTATGTTTTGCTACAGTGATAAGCGTAAGTGCATATCAGGATGTAGCAGAATGTTTCAGGATGATTTTAGTATTGATTACGTTGTGCTTTTAATGACTGATCTGATCTGATGCTATAGAATTGCATAATAAGCCCAAGTCCTAGGCTGCACAGTGTACAGTACAGTAACTGCCGCCAGTTTAGAGTGCCTTCGTCTGTCAGGATTTTATGTAATAGGTTACTTGATGATTATAGTTCATCCATGCTACGTTCCTAATTGTAGAACATGATGGAGAACAAAGGAAAGGAAAGGAGTATCGAACGAGCCTAATGATTCTATACCTACCCGTGGTTTCCTAGAAGACAGTTATATAGTTTAATAGGGTGAAATGACCAAGAACTGCAGCCTCTAAGTACCAGTATGCAAGTTGCATTTCAGTCAAACAGTCAGGATGAATTTTAGACTTTTACGCAAAATACAAACCCTTGGAGTATGGTAGTGGTTAAGTGGTACAATACAATACACGGTAGTCAGAAGTTTTCATAATTGTATAACAGTCCAGGCACCATTTAAATTCAATCTGTCTTTACAGATACCGATAGGCTACTAGTGATGCATGAATATGTTTGTTAATGACTGGCAATCAAATGCCACTATACTGGAAAGATACCTCCGTTGCAGGGAACTGTAAAATATAGCCAAGTCATTTGCTGGCCACTGAAACTTTTGAAGATACAAGACAGAGACAGGACTATTCATCACATCAATCGACTTGATGTTGACCACTCTCTCATGATGGATAAGTTAACTCTATCGTCAGGATGTGGCAATGGGGAAATGCTGTATAGGCCTATGTGGCAAAGGAAGATTGAACTCTTGAAACTGCATCACAGTTAAAAAGGTTTCGTCAAATCCTTGCGACACAGCCAGGACCTCTGCTCAGCATGCATGGGTAAGTTCGTCTGATTCTGGTGAGCTATATCAAATCAAGGATTGAAATCCATTTAAATATATTGTCGTGTGTGTGTGTGTTTGTGTTGAGCGAATCAACTGCTTATGGCTTGAGGTACTACGCTATAGAAAAGATCATCCTGCCATTTTATCAACTGTGCATTTTGTCGACATTGTACTCTATAGTTGGAATATTATGGCAGTTAAATCAGCGGTTGTCACTTCTCAACCTTTTTGTTCTTGCACACCTTGCAACCTAAATTGCATATAGGACAAATGTATGGAACTAAAAACTAAATATTGGAAACAACATTGAATACCTTTTGATATTTTATGTGGTGCTGATAAAGTTTCTGCAAGGGTTCTGCCACCAACTTCAGCTTGACTGTTTGATTGCTTTTGAAAGAAATACCAGCAGCTCATCAGTTTCCCACCCCCTGTATTGCACTGCTATACTATACTATAGTAAAGATCATTCTGCCATTTTGTCAACTTTGCAGTGTGCATTTTGTCGACATTATAATTAATAGCTGGAATATTATGGCGGTTAAATCAGTGGTTGTCACTTCTCAACTTTTTTTTATCTTGCACGTACCTTGCAACCTAAATTGCATATAGGACAAATGTATGCAACTAAAAACTAAATATTGGAAACAACATTTAATACCTTTTGATATTATAGGTGGTGCTAATGAATTTCTGCAAGGGTTCTGCCACTAACGTCAGTTTGACTGTTTGATTGCTTTTGAAAGAAATACCAGCAGCTTATCAGTTTTCTAGCACAGCTCTATTCCACTGCTAAAGATCGCTAAATTGTACCGTCCAAATTTAAAGAACTTTTTTTAATAGTCTTATAGCTTTCACATATAACTTGCTGAAAGAGGTGTAGGATATTTCGTTCCGTACACTTGCATCATTGTGACGTACGTCAAGACCAAAGTAAACTATGAGCTCTGTATTACGACACCATGCAGAAAAACCCGATTCAATCTGAACTTTGATGTTTCATTCTCTAATGGACAAGCGTCCAGCTTCATGCATTTGGAATTGAGATATAAAAATCTAACATATTTGGCGGTTTAGCACCACTGGGTTGAATCCCCAGATCAAGCTATTCGTAAAGATTGGGTTTATGATTGATTTGTATCTCTAAATTGTTAATTTTTGTTGCAGATTCATGAAACGAAATGCGACGTTCCATTCTGTACAGCACATCATCAGTGGATATGCTGCTATACAATACTTGCATTACCATCTTCAAATATTGGCTTCAATCTGGAAATTTGGGTCTTGTGTCTCAGCAGCGACGCTTTTAATATCTACTCAGTCCATTGAATCAGTTATCATGTCCGAAAATCTTCTGGAGAGAGCGAGAGATATGATATTCTTTTTCGCCTGCACCATCGTGATGCTTTGACAGCGGAGATGCTATACGACCGTAAGGTAACCCAGTCTGCACCCCCGTTTTTTTCTCCTCCATGCTATCCGTGGATGCTGAGCGCCTAGCAGGATAGCCGCGGATACCAGTTTTCGAGTCTTTGGTCTGATCCGGCCGGGAATCGAACCCACGACCTACCGATCGAGAAGCCGGACGCATCACCATTACACATAATTTCCAATACTTGCGAATTAGTATCGAACCCTTCAGAAGCTTGATTCGGGATGTACTGCTACTGCACAGCCAATGACGATAAAGCTCAGGAATGTCTATCGACGAAAAAGTGGAGAAAATTGGGCGTGTTGTAGTATTCAAAAGAGCCTTTACAATTCAAAAAGTCTCAGCATCATATAGTTACTCTTTCCTGTTTGACTTATATTACTTCTCCCAAATACTTTTCAAAATTATCACCCACACTGAAAAAGTTTGGAAAACAATGTGTTGAACGTTTAGAAAATACTGATTTTCTTCGTTATCCACCTTTATATGTATTACCTGTCGGTAAATTTAGGTTAATTTGAAGTATTTTCTGTATTCATGATTTACTGAATGAAATTGCTGATGTTCAACGTTGTCTGAGTTTGCTTAGCATAAAGGTTGAGGTATGGGAAGACCCATGTTTTCTAGAATGTCTTGCTTGCTCACCAGGAAGGCGGCGAAAGGTCAAGGAATCCGATTGTATAAACACCTACATCGCTAACTTGCGAAAGAAAGTGAAGATTTCGAGGTAGATTGCAGGTTGGTATATAGCCCTACTTATGTATAGGCCAAAAAGAAGTCAGCCATCCCGGAGTTCTATATATCCCTGACCGTATCTTGGCAGAAACAAACCGCGTTTACGGTCAGTTACTATGCAGATTAGAGCCCGACCGATTATCGGTCCATCGATAATATCGAGTCGATATCACACTTTGCAATAATTATCGGTATCGGCCATTGGATGTGAAATCATGTCGGCAATTTTCGTGACGTCACAACATGGTGGTAGGAAGTCAGAAAACTATAATCCTTGACCGCTAGACTGGGAATATTGCTGTAATTCATATATCTTATACTTTCAAGCAGGGCCGTAACTGCCGCACCCCAAACCCCCAGGGGGCGAGCTCGAGGGGGGCCCCAAATTTTTTGGTGAATTAGCATAAATTATAGAGTATTTTTTGAAACTTTATGCAACTTTTTCAAAAATTTTTCGCGCTGGCCGCGATTTCAAGTTGCCAAATGTTATGATTATTGGGTAGGCCTACTCTTCCCCCACGGAAAAATACGCAAGATTTATAGAAATGGGCATATCGGCGTTGGCCATTACCGCGCCACGACACACCAAGACATATACAGTTTTAGGCCATGTAACCAGAGGTGGTCAGTAACGAAGTACTTCTACTTTTTCGAAGTACTTAAGTAGTTTTCTCTACTTCTGGTACTTACTCAAGTAGATATGATTTTCGCTACTTCTACTTCGAAATATTTTGTGATCTACTTACTTACTTTTNGCTATTTTCAGTTTGTCAAGTAGAANTAGTTCAATCTTCCAATCAGGAAGATAGCCTGAGGAATTTCGNGGCTGTTTTCACGGAGTATCCACATNTAATTTTCATAAAAGTTNAGTNAAGCCCAGAATTTTCGTCGNGTTTCGCGCGCAGTGGATGCGGCATAAGTTACGCTAGTGTGATTTCACGANAGTATCGATGAATATAATTTNGGTAGCTGGTTGGCGTGGTTCCGTTCACATAGATATCTNTGCGTTCACACCACATTGTCGCCCNTCGCCCATATGAAATAATTCATCACAGTATATATGGCTCACCATAACGTTTGAAACTGATGTTTCGCAATCTAGCATTTGCTTGTCATATCGTAATCTAGCATGTCCATGNCGCGTCCTAACCTGGNAAAGTGGACTCTGACTTGTTGTGTTAGTATTAGAGCTGTTTTAGCATACCACCTTTGAAACNTTCTNTACTAAAGGCATGAAAANCGTNTTCCGCTTTNAGAAGTAGTATTCATGTTTCATTTNCAATTCCCAGTATCATATATACTTNGAGTTATAATTAATATNAGTTCTTTTGTCTGAATAAAATACATGTTGAAGTATAAAAGCAAGTGTNGTACTAGTGCCTTTGATTTCCGGAAATAAATNTACACNATATNGTATTTTTAGGGTCCTCCGTATTTTTTATTAACGTTTACTAATCGCGTAAAGTGTTTACACCGTATCCTATACAACTTCTCCGTATTGCTCTTCGACTAAACTGCGNACCTTATAATATGGGGGATGGCGCCATACCATGCTATTTTCCAAAACGTGNTGTCCGAGAAANCAGAGGATAAGCATCNCATTTCCATATCAATACTATCATTTTCATCCCATGATGTGNACGAATGCCTAAGCTATCGAAAATTGGATACCGGCTGGTATGCATCAATATGAATCAAGCTCGTCACCTTTCGCATAGCTCAATTTGCACCTTTTTACAATCCATGTGAACGAATTAGGATCATTTTCACAACTACTTACTTACTTGAGTACTTTTGAAGTCGGTCAATTCTACTTCTACTTCAAGTAGTTTTTGATTGCTTATGGAAGAAGTACTTCTACTCGTACTTGAGTAGATTTTTTCGACGCTACTTCTACTTCTACTTGAGTAGCTTTCTTGACTACTTTCACCACCTCTGCATGTAACACGCGACTCCAAGAAGTGTGCCAGAACGATCGGCAGCGAGAAACCTTGGCCGAAAAGGACTGCCCTTATGGTGACCGAAAACTTCGTTATATATACGAAATACATATAGGTTTATTTGTCCATAGGCGCCTAAATGACTGGCGCCGAATGTTCCTGTCTTGGTAATCTGAACCTCACGAGACAAATACCATCCCGCAGGGAAAAATTAGATGCCAGTGAAGAAATACCAATTTGAAATCGTGTGATCTTTTAGTTTAGTACGTTTGGGCGATTCTATATTTTTGATATAGCAGACAGGAGGTCACGAAATAACATCGTGTAACGAAGTCATACCAACGAGTCCACCCGTCAGAAGATGTTTAATTATTATTTACGGGCTCTACAGTTTCAAAGACACATCACTCAGCTCTACCGGTAAATCTGATTACGTGAGTAGAGAGGACAAGAAATTGATAGCAATATATATTCAATTCCCGATCTTATTGACCGATTTTATCATGAATTATCCAAATTTTCGCGCTTAGCGCTGGCTAACTGAACAGTACAACTATAATTTCGTGGCAAAAGCGAACAACGTGATTGGGGGGGGTCGGTTTATCACCCTATGGGAGCCCAAGACTCAAGATTTTTTGGGGGCCTGACGAAGTGCTGTTTCGTTCCTGGCCAACGGGTTTACACCCGGAGATGTTCAATTATTATTGAGGGGTCCTACCTTTTCAAAAACACACCTTACTCAGCTCTACCGGTAAATCAGATTACGGGAGCAGATCGATCATATTGACCGATTCAGTCATGAATTATAGAAATTTCTCGCGCTTCAGCAAGCAAAGCTGACTCACTAAACCAGAGGTCTCAAACTCAAATGTGCTTGCGGGCCAGTTTTCCAGTTTTGACGACGCCGCGGGCCGCAGCATTTATAGGGAAATTCTATGTCTTTCCAATTAGACCTCATTTGGCGGGAATGAATTTTCCTATTGAAAGTGAGCCGATCCAGCAGACTGACAGTAAACACACATCGTCAAAATGTGATTTACGTTTGTATCAATTTAGGCCTGGCACTAAAAGTATCATCACATTTTTTACTATTTGAATAGAATTGTACTTGATATATATTAACTATAAGATATAGACACCATATGGGTGGACAAATGTATGAGGCCATCATAAAAGCTATCGGGTTATAATTTTCAGCTACTATACATATTTTGAATCCGACAGATTGATAATAGAGACTGGTCTGATATCAAAACATTTTTAAGTTGAGCATTGTAATTCCAATCCAGGATTCGGGTATACTTCTGATAAGTAGGCTATTAATCTCATGGCCAAATATCTTCAAATATAGGAGCAGAAAGAAATATAAATATAATATTAATATATTAATGAATGTGTCCTATGGATTGAAATGTCGGAACGCCGAACGTCCCATTGCTGTTACATCGTTGGAGCGTAACACTACGGTACTCAGTCAGACTTGTACAAACTAAACATTTAGTTAGTTGACGGTCAACTAACTAACAGTTTTTTGAGTAGTTCTAGTTCTAGTTGTAGTTGCGGATTTCGAAAATTACGTAGTTCTAGTTCTAGTTGTAGTTGCGGATTTTGAAAATTCCGTAGTTCTAGTTCTAGTTGTAGTTGCAGATTTTGAAAATTCAGTAGTTCTAGTTCTAGTTTTAGTTGCACATTGCAAAAAAATATTAGTTGCCGAACAACTAGAAAACACTCGTGTGTCCTGCCCTGCGCGATGAGAACTCTCCTCGCGTGATAAGTGAGGTTACTGAGGGTTACTAATAGGGCTGGGCAAAATCGAGTACCTGAGTGATTCGATTCTGAATCACGTATTACGCTTCGAGTCGAGTATTCGAGTATCACTCATTATGACGTCACAACAGAATGTACTGTGTCAACGTTGAAATATATACCTTTTATGTCACTACAACCAATATAATGCCTGTTATCCGTCATATTAAAGACACTTTTGTATTTTTTCGACCATACCGATGTCATTGTACTTCTCGGCAATGTTGTGGGATGATCATGACTTCGAAAATGTGTTGTTTCCAGTAACGTTCGTATCTTTGTACTATGTCTCGTATGCTGCGACACGGCCAATCCAGTTTTCAAGCCTTCCTCAGTGGAAAATAGTACCAAAACTATAATTCTCGCTAGTAAATTACCTTTCAGTTGCGAAGAGCGTATAATTTCAGTACTCGAAAAAATCCTCTTTTACTACTCGACTCGAATCATTAAAATTAATACTTGATTCAGATTCGAGTACTCGAATCATTGTGCCCAGCCCTAGTTACTAATCAGGTCGTTGACATGACCCGGCCGGGGATCGAACCCGCGACCTGGCCGGACGCTTCACCATTACGCCATCTTGTCAGCCGAGTGAGAAACGCATGCAATGGTCGAATATGTTGGTTGTACAAAAGTGGTAAATATGCGTTGCTATTGCTACATATAGGTTAGAAATCTAAAAATATATAGAGATCATCGTTAACTTTGCACAGTGACATATGAATGTAAGGTCAGTACATGTGATGTTTATGAGAGTTACTTGGAGGTACGGAACTTCAAGATACAATTGAATAATATATTCATATTGAAATGAACGCCGAGATCATTCGAAATTTCATGCTGGTGACGATTTATTTGGTGATACGATTGCTGCTATAAAATGTTCTTGGCAATTCCTCACTAGTTGCCGACGATCAACGCTGACGAGTGTCAGTCGAAAATATTCGTTTTTTTGATATTTCAATATGAATATTTTATCCACCAATGGTATATTTTCATTATAGACTATCACAGAAGCATTGGTAGCCGTATGTATAAAGTTTTTAGGACTGCCAGTAGACTCTAGATCAGTACTTCCTAACCTTTTGTGCTCGCGACCAAATTTCCGATTTGAAAGTGCCCGGTGACGGTGACCGCGACCCACTTCTAATTACTGTAAGCTGATTACCAAACACAGAACTACTCATAGCCTAGGTCTATTTGTGAAGCTACTTCAGCTCATTTTAATCTACTCATAAATGACTTCCTTCCTAAGCGCTGGAGGTTTATCTAGGCTTCTCTTTGCCACCCGATCCGTGTCAGCGGTGTCTTACAAAAGCCTAGAAGTGGACCGTGCTACAAGTCAGCAGATACGGCATCATACTAAAGAACACAGGCCTGATGTAAATGATCATCGTAGTCTACAAAACGTCGTGAATAGCAAAAACAACAACACCACTCCACTTTGATTTGGTGCACGAAAGTACATCCTATATAGTCGAGAACTATCACACTAAACTTTTAACCGTCCACAATAGATGTATCAAAAAGGTCAAGTGTCCAAGACAACAGTTCGTTTCGTATAGAATAGGTTGTTCTATCGATGAAGTGACAACCATTGTTATAGTATAAATTTATCACCTCGTTACAGATAAACGGCATCTGACTTACACAAACAGAGCATAAGATTTCCATATAGTCTCAGACATTTTATTGGCTCCATACCTTTGTCAATATGAAGTAATAAATATCACAATATCCACGGAGCGTCTTCTAATGCTTCGTCGTAGCCGGGCCGAAACGGGACTTTGTCAATCCTCCTTCAAACGCTGGACTGGCTCCACAGAGTGTTTATCAAACTTGTGAGGGTCTACCCTTGCCCCTGTTGGGGGTTTCATCGCTACCCTTTGGTTTATACATACTGTTCACGAGCACATGCGCTCTTTCCGTAGCGAACTAAGTCCGGTATTACACGTGTTTTAGGTGCCGGAATAAGTGACGGTGAAAGCAATTGACTTAGCTATCTACTTCTATCGGCTTACGCGTATTCATATTTTAGTCACGCTAGCCGCGAAAATTTTGTAAGTTGATGAATGAATTTCGTCGACGTTATTGGCGCTTGCATATCTAATATATTGCTATTTATTATTTATTCTCTCTCAGATTTACCGGTA
>ATSW01108538.1:0-12908 GCA_000444245.1 Botryllus schlosseri | reverse complement strand
TGGATTTGAAGAAAACCAAGGTCATAATCGGAATCAGTGCCCCGCAGAACCCCCAAAACCACTCTTACTTTGTCTGCCTGAAAATATGTGTTGACCAGTGTTATCAAAGGAAAGGACGTTACGTATTTTAGCCGCTGGACTAGGAAGGGATATCATGACCTTGTAAGGCCTTCTAGGTCTGGCACCACCCTCCATGCTATCGCAGTGATTGTAAGATCCAAACAGGATACCAGCGTTACTAATTAGGTCTTTGGTCCGACCCGGCCGGGGATTGAACCCACGACCTACCCACAAACCCACGATCAAGAATCAGGACGCTTCACCATTGCGCTATCTTATCGGCTAACTGCGTTTGATAAAGCGAATCATAATTGGAACCAATGTTCCCTCTAAGCTGCGTACGTGCGCAAATGCGCAGTGCTGAAACGGTCTCTGCGCACAGAAAATCTAGGCTGCGCACAAAAAAATCCGAAATGATGACTTTTTTTTAATCGTTGCGCATTCTTGTCCAAGGCACCGCGCAGGCGCTCAGACTCGAGAAAAATAAGAGGGAACATTGCCAGGGGTAAATAGTGCTATCGCTGAAGTCTGAAACCGAGGTAGGCCTACAAGTATGACCCGAAAAGGCAAATATTGCGCTCCGCGAAATAATGAGAATTTGCAATCGTGTGCGACTCACGAAAGAGATTTTTGTTTTACTAAGGTATCGTACGCGTGAGCGATACTGATATTATATCAATAGCGCAATCCTTTGTGGGAATGGCGAAATAACATGGTTTAACAAAGTTATAAATAACAATGGGCTAGCTCGAAGTTAACTGCGAGAAACTAACGAGTAGTCTTCTCCGCGTGGCATGAATATTGTGTTAGATTTACTGTACTATTACATGCCGCGAATTTTCGAAGTCATCACTTCCATCAGGCGAATTTGATCACGTATGGTGATATATGATAATATGCAAGTACAAGCACCAATATTGTTGAAAAAGTCCATCCCTTTGCAAACGTTGATCGGGAAATGCAGCAACTATATGCACTGTAGGGCGTTGCATTAGATCAGCTTCTCAGCAGCACAAATTTGTGATTTTATTCGATTCGTTTGAACGGGTATCTTCTGTCGATAAGGTCATACGCTGATCTTGTTCTTGCTTCAATCAGACTTCAATATTCGTATCATTATATCTGACTGTATGTCTTGATAGTAATGAGTGCATTGCCGGTATTAAGACGTCACATCAGTGTTTCAAAGCAATAGGCCTACATCGATCGCATGTATTGATTTCAAGTGCGTTCTCGTGCGTGCATGTCTGTTTTCTAGTAATCCATAGTATGTCACCATATCGTCGCAGTGGCATCAAAGTGACTTATGTCCAAATTTCAATAACTTTTGGCATAGCAGATAGGAGGTCACGAAATAGCATGATGTAAGGAAGTCATTAAACCAACGGGTACGCCCGAAGATGTTTAATTATATTTAGGGGTCCTACCTTTTCCAACACATCTCACTCCATCAGTTTTACCTGTAAATGTGATTGCGTAAGCAGAGACAGGATTAAAATTGATAGCATTATATGCCATTCCCGATGATATTGACTGATGTGATCATGAATTATAGAAATATTTTCGCGCTTGGCGCGTTAAGTCGGAACGCCCACTAAACGAAGATCAGACATAGATGATTAGTAGCGGTGAAAAGCGTTTAGCCTGAGGGGGGTCTGGGGGGTGAAGCCCCCCAGAAGTTCGCTTATCACCCTATGGGGGCCTGGTTGCGCACTGTTGTCCAAGGGCCTGCGCAGTGAGTTGGCGTATTTGCGCAGACTCGTGAAAAATGAGAGGGAACATTGATTGGAACTGCTACGGAAATTACATGTCAATATTCCTGTAAAATTTATTGCTCTTGTGTGATAAAAACTGTTACGGTATTGGCGCTTCTCTCTTTATATCTGCCGCGCGGCGCTTCCCGAACCTGCTAAAAGTGCGTTCGATTAATCAGATGAATGAAACCGTGATGCGAGAGCGACGTCAAATATAATCAATTCATCCAACATAAATTAGTTGCCTGTGTCATCACAAATATTACGCGATTGGTGCTTCTCTCTTTATCTTTGCGGCTTTCTTATCGTCTGGAGCTTCCCGGGCGGGCCCTGATGTCTACTATTTAATTGCATACATTGAAAGACTCTTATCAACTCATCCGGTGTGTTTCACAACCAGACGTGAATCCACAGAATGTCTATGTCTATTGCCTATTGATCAGAAAGCCAACTTTATCAAAGTCATGCATTTCTGTTATATACGGGGTAACTGAATACTATACTATATAAACTACCTTATATATTGCGGTACCTCGCATTGATTCTTGTCATTCTTGGTTACACTTCGTAGAGAGAGTTAGGGTATCGGGAATTACGGGTATCACTCGCATTACTTCTTGTAATTATTGGTTATACTTCGTAGAGAGAGAAAAGGTATTATTAGGACTTACCAGACTTGTATGAAGATATACAGAGTAAGTGAACACATGTTATTCAGGCGTACGAATCCTACATTCAGATATAAATTTATTGAGAACCCCATTCAAACATTTATTGCAAGATCGCGGATTCAAAAAGTATAATCCTGTTAATTTCAGTTATATGGAATATATAACATTAGTCGCTCTGAAATAAAGAAAAAAATATGGACGCGCAAAAAGAAACTGAAGTCAGCCCGGCGATATTTTGGCAAAAGTAAGAATGTATTTTGATTTACGTAAATGAACTAAAAAGTACGGTTCTTTATCATCATCATGTTCCAGGCACCATCAATAGAATATGAGGGCTTCGAATAGTAGGCCTACAATTGTTTTATAAGTACTAACTAATTACAGCGGGCCCATGCGGTCTGAGAACAGCGACTCGGAGCGAGCACTGGCGGAGTTGCTGAACAATTGGAGTCCGTTCGAAAAGTCAGTAACTACGACGAAGACTAAAACATCAAGTCCAAAATGTCGTGACCCGTACCTTGGGGCCATGAGAAAAAGAATCCAACAGGTACATATTTTTGTGTTCGACGCGTAAACATTGACTCTGCTCTAATTTTTTAAATCCATAGGTAGCTATATATATTCACTGACATTTTATAGTTATTCACTTCACTGATTTACTATACCTAGCCTACAGGACTGTTCCTTTGTCCTATTTTATGCCAACGTGGTTCACATTTGCTCATATTGTCCCTTCCCGATGTAGGCCTACTTGTTCAATGCATCAGTCGATGCGGCCTTGACATGGCACATGATTCAAATTTACAGAACCAGTATGCTTTGCTACGTGACGCTAATTCCGATGCATTCTTTCCTTTTTAGCGAAAAGGGCAAAGTACAGCAAAGATATTTACTCACCCGACCGACCGGACGAGGCAGTGATTAAGCAGTTCGGCCAACGAAATACCAAATCTCGTTTCGACGAAAAACTAGGGGCGATACCGATTGACTTCAACGACGATGACGAGTCTTCTTGAAATATGGAGATGATATATGATCCTTCAAAAGCCACTGACTTTACATTACATTTTTCGTGATGAAC
Source organism: Botryllus schlosseri (assembly GCA_000444245.1). Taxonomy (NCBI): domain Eukaryota; kingdom Metazoa; phylum Chordata; class Ascidiacea; order Stolidobranchia; family Styelidae; genus Botryllus; species Botryllus schlosseri. The sequence continues at coordinate 9,342 of ATSW01108538.1, read as the reverse complement.
ACCGTTTCAAATTTCATATTTCTAAGTATTTTATTGAATAAAGCGATGACGATGACGTGACTGCCATGTAATTTATAATATGAAAATTGCAAGATATGCAAGACTGTCATAGGTAACTATATCAGGGCTGCTCAAACTATTTTCCTTTGCGACCCCATTTTAGAGGATAAATTACTCCGTAGCTGCCGACTTGCAGCATGGCCCACGTCTAGGCTTTTATATGACACTGCTTACATGGATGATTTGGCGAGCAGGAGCCTAGATAATCCCCCAACACCTAGGTAGGAATTCTGAAGTCGATCTCAGTCACAATCCATTGGTGTTGCAGTTGGGGATTATACCACTACGCTATCTCGCCCCTCAAATCTTAATAGAATTATATTCTAATGATTCAAGACGGGAAGCGAGAAAAATATCATTAAATAGGAATTCTGCAGAAGCGTCGGGTTCTAGATTGATTGCGATGCAAAAATATCTGATAATATTGGTGGTCGGGATTCTAACGGCTAGTAACGCCATTTTCGCGGTGCGGGGAGAAATAAGGAAACACTACGACATACGACACTGTACTTTGATATCAAACATGGCCTCGTCGAGGACAAATTGCCTACGTTTCTGCGCATTTTCCTCGCGGAATAAATCAAAAAGCAACAGATAGGACAATCCAATAAACTTCGAATATCCTAGAATGGAATCCCTGAACAAAATATTGAAGTCACAAATTTTACCTGCTATTTGATACACCATCTTCAAAAGTGCTGATTAGCTCCGTGATGTGATCATGAAGAGAGTTGTCTCGGAGCCGATTCTGGGGTTTTCAACATTGCTGATTACGAATATCACATTAGTTTTGCCAGATTGGCTCTAGATCTAGAAAACAAGATATTAATACCCCTAAAAAACCTTAAATATTTCACTTGGTAGGAAGTAAATCTTAGATTTTCTACTTTTATACTGCGCATAAATAGATAATTGACTATGACGAACACTCATGTCGTTTTCAGTTATTCCATCAATATTAACATGATCTGATGTGAGAACTTTGTTTGTTAAAAAAGCAGTTTGTCAAGCCTACAAATTGTGTTTTTGCGCAATGAAAATATTTTCTCACCTGTACTAATTGGTCATTCTGCCAAGATGAAACAGGAGTACACTGTTATCAAGTCATATGCGTCTCATCTCTTTTCACTTGTAAATGGATAATTTTCCGTAAAGCCAACAAAGTTGGTATACGTAGTATCCATATCATGTGAAAACTTAAATCTGGAATCTTCGATGGATCTCAGATTCGAATACGGACTAAGGATTATTATTTCATATTAAGAAATGTGCTCACTGCATGGAATCCCTTCTAGGATGTAGCAAATGAAACTTTTTAGAAGATCACAAAGCACCCAACTACAATCAATCCGTCCAGGAATTGGTATCTGGATATGGAAACCTTGGAGCAAACATGAGCATTAAATGTCACTTCCTGCTCAGTCATCTTGATATATTTTCTGATTATATTCTTGATTAGAGGGAAAAGTAACGGCAAAGGTTCCAGCCGTGCATCAAAACAACGAAAGTATATATCAGTGCAGATGCAACGAACATATTATGGCAGACTATTGCTGGAACCTTTCGGAAAACTACACCAAATTACTTACCACCAAAAACAGCACAATAACCGATTTTACAAGATAAGGCATTTATATTATATTCCAACTGATTATTTTGAATTTAAAGTAGGTGGTTGACATACAACTGATTCAATTATTGCAACGTTATTTGAGTATTTAGGTAAATACTTATATCCGGGATTGAAGTTTATTTATATATTTGTACATGATATCCGTCAAAGTCCCCAATTATGATAAATCTAATACCACGAATTATAATTCTGTTGATGTATTTTGATTTAAAACAGTATTGAACGTTCCAAAAGACCAAGTTGATTGAATTTCTGAATTTTATAGTACGACTGAGCCGATTTTTTATTTATTCCATACAGCCAAAATATGAGATTTTAGTCAAAATGGCCCCATGGATTATCTCCAAAACTAGAGACAATTTGAAAAATCTAAGGTCATATTCGGAATCAGTGCCCCACAGAACCACCAAAACCATTCTCACTTTATCTGCCTAAAAATATGTGTTGATCAGTGTTATCAAAGGAAAGAACGTTACGTATTTTAGTCCTTGGTGTTTTCACGGCATACACACCGACTCATGACATGCATACACACGATCTGTGCATATGCATACCATAGTGCATGATGTGCATATGCTGCTGAACTAGGAAGGTGTATCGTGACATTGTAAGGCTTTCTAGGTCTTCCACCAACCCTCCATGCTATCGCAGTATTGCTAAGTGTCAAGCGCGATACCAGCGTTACTGCTCAGATCTCTGGTTCGTGCCGGCTGGGTATAGAACCCACGAACCCACGATCAAGAATCAGGACGTTTCACCACTGCGCTATCTTGTCGGCTAAGTGCGTTTGATAAAGCGGATACGCAATTGGAACCGCTACGGAAAAGACGTATCTATATTTCTGTAAAATTAATTGCTCCTGCGTGATAAAAATGTTACGAACATTGGCGCTTCTCTCTTTATCTCTGCCGAGCGGCGCATCCCGGCCCTAATATAAAGTGCATTTGATAAATCAGACGAATGAAACCGTAATGCGTGAGCATCTTCAAATATAATCGATTCATCCAACATAAATTAGTTGCCTGTGTCATAACAAATATTACGCGATTGGTGCTTCTCTCTTTATCTTTGCCGCTTTCGTATCGTCTGGCGCTTCCCGAACGGGCCCTGACGTACAACATTTAATTGCATACAATGGAGCAGTCTTATCAATTCATCCGGCTCGTTACACAAACAGACACAAACACAGGATATCTATTCATCAGAAAGTGCTTTGCATTTCTGTTATTTACGGGTACTAAGGTGACTACTATACTATATAAACCACCACTGGGATTACTCGCATTAATTCTCGTAATTCCTGGTTATATATTTCGTAGATAGAAATAGGGTATTAGGAAATACTAGACTTGCAAGTAGAATGTAGATATACAGAGTGAGTGAATACATGTTATTCAGGCGTACCAATCCTACATTCAGATATCAATTTATTGCAAGATCGCGGATTCAATAAGCATAATTTTTTCATTTCAGTTATATGAAATATATAATATTAGTCTCTCGGAAACAAAGAAAAGATTATGGACGCGCAGAAAGAAACTCAAGTTAGCCCGGCGATATTTTGGCAAAAGTAAGAATGTATTTCGATTTTTTTGTAAATGAGCTCAAAGGTACTTCTCTTCATCATCATCAATGGAACATGATGGTTTCGAATAGTTCAATTTTTATAAGTACTATTTTATTACAGCGGGCCCATGCGGTTTGAGAACAGCGACTCGGAACGAGCTCTGGCTGAGTTGCTGAACAATTGGAGTCCGTTCGAAAAGTCAGTAACTGCGACGAAGACTAAAACATCACGTTCAAAATGTCGTGAACCGTACCTTGGGGCAATGACAAAAAGAATCCAACAGGTAGCCTACATATTTTCGTGTTCGGCGCGTGAAAATTGACTCTGCTAAAATTTTATACATCCATATTTAACTATATACATTCAGTGAAATTTTTCAGTTATTTACTTCACTGATTTACTATACTTATCCTACAGGACTGTTCCTTTGTCTTATTTTCTGCTAATACTGCCTCTTCCCGACGTACTTGTTCGATGTATCAGCCGATGCGGCGTTTACATGGCACATGATTCACATTTACACAACCAGTACGCTTCGCTACGTGACCTATATTCCATGAAATCTGATGACGCTAGTTCCTATGCATTCTTTCCTTTTTAGAGAAAAGGGGCAGAGTACAGCAAAGATATTTACTCACCCGACCGACCGCGCGAAGCAGGGATCAAGCAGTTCGGCCAACGAAATACCAAATCTAGTTTCGACAAAAAAATGGGGGCGACACCGATCGACTTCAACGATGATGACGAGTGTTCTTGAGATATGGAGAGGATATTTGATTTCTTTGTCTCCGTCAAAAGCAACTGGCATTACTTAGCATTTTTCGTGATGAACACTGTTTCTAATTTGGTATTTCTAAGTATTCTATTGAATAAAGCGATGAAGATAACGCTACTGCTATGTAATTTATATTATGCAAATTGCGATAGGCATTGTTTCATGGAATGCTAGACTGTCGTAGGTAACTATATCAGGGCTGCTCAAACTATTTTCCTTTGCGACAGTATTTTAGAAGATAGATTTCGACTAGACATCACCATATGGGCATGGGCAGTATATATATATATGGTAAGGTGAATGATATTCATCCGAAAAAAGTCCTAGACGTGTATTCAGTGAAATGAATAAGTTTAGGTTTGCCCTATTTTCGTAGATCAAATTCCGGACACTCTTTAGCGCCCAGTAGCGAATTTTACAATGAGGTACGAACACATTGTCAGTTGATATGACGTCACATTAGCAAAGCTTCACCTATCGACGGTACATGAGTGGAGTGGAGCGTAGGTTTTGAATGAGGCCATAACTAATGCGGGCTCTGGTTATTGCTTGGGTCTGCAACAGATTTCTTCACGGGCCGGTTGAAATCGTCTGCATGGTGGATGTCCCTGATATACCTGATATACTGTTAGGTCGGTCCGGTTATCTGGTTGCGTGTCGGAACCAGGTCCGAAACAACACTTTTTTAGTTACCATCCGCTTGGAAACGCACTAATCTTGGACCCACCGTAGGGTAATCGAAGCGACTTTTTGCGGGTTTGCTGTAAGCATCTGCTTGTTAAAGTTTATGAATGAATCCTGTCAATATTATTGGTTCTTCCATATATTAGTCGTGCAGGCTGCACATCCGGTGGATCGCAAACTTTTATGGCCAAGAGCTCATTTCCAATTTGAAAATGTTCCGTGGTCCAGCTCAACAAATAATAGGCAGATTAATAAAAAGTTAGCTTGCCCAGACTTAGGCTACTTACTGCATATTTTGGAAGCTTATGACGTCCAACATCTTCGCGATCCCCAGAATAAAGGCAAACGGTCCCCAGGTTTAGAACAATTGCCTCTGACTAACCAGTGGTTCTCAACCTTTTCGATCTCGCGGTAGCCTTTGGAAATGAAAAATAGTTCGCGGCGCACCAGCACAGTGATTGTGAATTTTTTGGCTAACGGCACATGCAAAGTACCAGAATACTTAGCAGCACCCCCTTCAGTAGTAACGCTGACTAATGTGACCACCTCTGCAGTCAATCCAAAATGTTTCTGAATTCAATTGAACAGTTCTGCCGCAAAAAGTTCTTTAATTGCATCACAAACAAAGGCAGTGCGAAATTTGCGCTTGACGTCTAGCGCAGTGCTCTTCGACCTTTTTTGACGTGGTACACCCTTTTAACGTTTGCTCAAAACTCATACACCCCTGTTCATTAGGGGTCTTCAAAGATGACTTTTTCCTCAAATCGTACTGGCTACTTGATAAAATTGTTAGGTTACCTAACTTAAGCCTACACACCAAATTTGGTTCAATTCCAACCAGTAGCCTCATGGCTACGCAGGAAGAAAGTTTCTATTTATAATATAAAAATAACTAACGAAAAATGTGAAATTTTTCTGTTAACCCCATGAAAGTATTAGGTTGTCTATAAAAATGATGTTCTTCAAATTTGGTTCAATTCCAACCAGTAGAAGCGGAGTTATTGCCGTCAAAAAATTTGGATTTGAATAAAATAGTATTTGGTCACAGAGTCTATTCGCAGCTAGTTAGACCGCCCGCCACGCAAATTGGAATTTATTTCGTGTCAGCCCCCAAACAGCATGACATTACGAACGATAATCAACCTAAACGTAACAGTATTGGGGAGAGAGTAGGTAAAGCTACTGCGGCAGAAGCGGTAATTCAGATCAGTGATGATAGCAGGCGCACCCGCCTATTTCGTATCAGGCCTGCTCCACACCACACACAGTCGATAGTAGCACATGGGCTGCAAGAGATGTCACTAACCTCAGATCGTATGCCACTATACACAGTCTATTGTTGCTAATTTGCATTACTAATAACAAAATACTAAATTGCAAATGTATGGCGAAATGTGGGACATAAAATCGGCATTTTAAAACAAAAGGGGTTCGATTTCAACATTGAAGCTGGTACGACCCTGGCTGGCTACGTCACTTCATTTATGTGCGTTGCGGTATATATTAACGTCGGGTAGGAAGTACTGAGTCAAGAAGTCTGAGCTATCGCGGTGGTTTCATAAAATATCACTAAAAAACAAATGACTAGCTGAACACATGTTTGTTAATAACTGCATACTTTCCAACACCAAACCGAACCATTGGTCTATTGCCGACGGCTAAATGAATAGGAGAAATAATTGCTTATGACATCACAATCATGCGGTGTACAGTATTACATTTGAAATAACATCTAACCATATTGCCAGGCCTGTTTATTTTTGGAGATTNTNCAAAAATAAGATTTGAAAACATCCAAAAATAAGATTTTTTTGGATGATTATTTTTTCAAGTTTTTCAGTGAAATAAACGAGTCAGAACAATGTAAACAACAAGGAAACTCATAAAAACACACACACCAAAAAAAACAGCATGCGTGTGAAGGAGGGGGTCACCGAAACGCTAAAACTACTTCTACTCACATTCCACTCCACGTTTCTGCTGACCTTGCCTTGCCGTCCCCCTCCGTCTTTGTTCTCCTGTAAGTTGCACAGTGCGACAGGTAGAGGAGACGGGCAGGCAGCTTGAGTGAGGCAAAGGGAACGGCGAAATCAAATACCGCCATCTCAGTCTCAATCAATTCGTCCGCACGGTTATGAGACTGGTTAGCTACCTCTGACGGGAACACAACTTGATCCTGAATATGGAATGAGCGCGCCCCAAGTTTGTTGACGCCGTTGGTTGTCAATGAAGAAGGTGACCTCTTGGTTGGCTGGAGACACCGTACCAAACTCCTTGATGCTCTGGACGAGGAGAGTCCGGCCGGTGCACCTTTCCCTTCATTGGTCGATCGCATGGTCACAGAGCTGAGCACCACCGTCACGAAGCTTCAGGGACTTGACCTTCTGATCGTGGAGGCGCTCCAGCACCTGGCAGAACGCCGTCGAGCTCTGTGCCCTGGTGAGGACTGGGAAAATGACGCCCGCCACAAGTGGGGTTTTCTGGTCAGTGGGAGTGTGGCTGTCAAGTTTAATGAGGCAACCAACTTCGTGGAGCATCAGGGGGTTCAAGCGCATTACTGACGAGCGGTTGTCAGGAGCATAGGCTTGGAAGATTGAGGAGTTTGGAGAGCTAGCCATCCAACAGTGTTTTGGACCCCGACAGGCTCGATGTTTCCCACAATTGCGACGGTCAAGGCCGATTTCTCGAAAATCAAGTGGAAGAAGGGTTTCTACCGGGCGTCTCTGACTGATTTTTCATTGGAGGGCATTCTCCAGGCCAAAGATTTTGTGGCGAATGTATTGGAAAGTTAGATCGAGTTCACTACTGATGTCGATGCGTTAGAGGACTTGAATATATGTTATTACATACTTTCGTAAAATTTTTACAGTAGTATAAGGGCTAAAAAACACCTTCATTTCTTATTTTTGGAGATTCTCCGAAAGTAAAATTTGAAAACATCCAAAACTTAGCTATTTTTGTTTTATTTGGAGAAATCCAAAAATAAACAGGCCTGTGACCATCTCCCATGCTATTGACGTGAGTCCGGGAATTTTAGCAGTTACGAAGCGAAACTGCATCGTGATTTCCCTAATTCAAGAAAATAAAAATGAGGTGAGCGATCATTCCGCATATATAGAAGTTTCTCGGACCATCTGAAAATGCTTTGCAAAACCCCGGTTGAGAACCACAGACATATATCGTTTGCGCTAATGAAAGATTTGCAGCACAACTGAATAAAGGGGGATACAGTTCGGAAAATCACGGTTGTACATCCCAATCGACTTATAAATACAATTAGGATAAAACACTTTCCTTAAAAGGAAAATGTCATGTCACAAGACGTGGAATCGAGATGACTATACGCCTATACGGTCATGAATATCGAAGGAAGATGCATAACCTGTTTTTTAAATCTTGGTATCGATCAAAGTATTTCAGTATGGGATCTCTTCCATACCATATACCAGGGTAATATGCAATCAATTACAGATTATACGTGATTGAAACAAATATAAATATTTTATACCAAGTACTTGAAATGTCATTCCGAACTAACTGAACGGCAAGTCTTATATTTCAACTTACCAGGTTTAAGTGACCTGTAGGCGAAGCAATCTGTTTCGCAAAGCAAACGTCCCTCAACTTGAAAGTCAATTGTTATTGCTCTCGGGTTCCTATCCCGCGCAGTCGTCGATTGGCAATTCCCAATATACTCCAATTTCCGAAATTTGAAAGACATCTCACAGTTTTCTACAATATCTTTAATGTCGTGAGTGACTGTAGGTGTCAAAAGAAACTGAAAATGATCATGTGGGATGGCTCCAATGGAGCAATCGACATATTCTGTTTTAGCGCATGATATAGGTTTAAGGATGCGAATTATCAAACCTTCGTCAAAATATGGTTTGATAGTGTCCAGAAGTTCATTTCTTATTTGTGGATCGTCTTGCACCAAAGCTAATACAAAGTCCTCAGATTGGAAACAGATTATCGGCCTCATTCTATATTTGTTGAGGGGGTTTCGCGGAGTTGCAACAAAACGACAGAAATCTTGTGTCTGAAATTCAATGAAGTCCGACTCTCCAACCGAGCAACTGGTGAATATCTCCCATTCCATGTGTTCATTGTAATGCATGACGTCTACCTGGGAACTTGTTTTGTCAGAAACAAGCCAAGAATGTAGCCTCACAGTAGCCGCTTTTTTCAAATTTATGGCATCAATGTAGAGAGTTGGCGTGACCGCCTCCTTTCCCGGAGGCCATTTAGCAGGGTCTATTTCGGCCTTGACACTGATAGTCTGAATCTCGTCGAAGGTCCCAGGTTGGAATACGACGGACACGCCTCCAACCTCCATAACCCCTCCTTCTTTCCCGATTTTATTGGTTTTTGTTGCAGTCGGTATGTTTTTCGTGTGAGCTTCAGACTTCGCTATATTTGCTGCAATGAGTGGTTTTGATATAGCAGAATATATATATGTAACATTTTTTCTATTTACCACATGTAATAAGAATTATATTATTATACACCTTACAATTCACACCTCACCACAACAAATGTTTATGTCCGCAGAGATTCCTTCTATACCAGACCTGGGCAAAGTGCGGCCCGCGAAGCTATTCTGTGCGGCCCGCGAAAGGTTGC
>ATSW01108533.1:0-11840 GCA_000444245.1 Botryllus schlosseri | reverse complement strand
GCAGCTACTAATAATGTTACTGTTACTTGAAGAGCTTCTTTAAGGTATAGAACTTTAATACACAAACGAATAGTATATTCCGTCTGTGCCTACAGAAGGAGTTCCAAAAATAGTACATTGAGCTTAAGCGCTCTCATCGCCCCAATTATTCGAAATTTCATGTCGGTGACGTCATATTATGTGATACGATTGTTGATATACAATGTTCTTTCCAATTACCTACTAATTGCTGACGATTACCCCTGACGAGTGTCAGCCCAAAATAATCGGGCTCATTTCGATATGAATATACCATACAATTGCTACTGTTACGTTACTCAATATCGAAGTTGTCGGCCAGCATGCGTCATCGACATTTTTATAAACGCACTTCGCGAAGTCAGACGCTGATCAAAACTTTGTATGTCTTTGGGTATTCTGTCGCGGAGGAGATGGCTGGTGCCGAAATGCCCTTATAGTATCGCACGAGCAGGCTGTACAGTGTTTACCCTTGACTGAAGCAGGGTTCTGCAACCTTGTTTGCTCTACCGACCGGGTTCTAAGATTTTCGGGGGCCGGTCTTTCAACATTAGCGCAACTGAATTATACCACTTTAGTGTTACCTATCAACAACGGGTTTATACAGATCTGGCATGTGCTACTTGAACTAATCCAGTCAGTCAAAAACCCTAACCATACCTCCTGGCCTTAACTCCAACTCAGGAGTCATCAAAATGCGGCCTGTGGACTCATATTTTGCGGCTCACGACCTCATTTTGTCATGCTGAAATTGATTTCAGTTAAAAAATACTACTGTACAAAATAAGCTCTTCTCCTGTACCCAACATCACTATTCCTCAATAGCTGATACGGCTTCGGCGATGGTGAGAGCATTCCATGGAGGAGGAATCAGCTGATATGAATGGGCACATTGCCTTGACGTATAATTGCCCAGACACTACCAAGACCGAGACGCTTGGAAAACGACTTGTGACTCGTCCACAAACAAGTTCAAACTTTACGAGCAGATAGTTTTCAAGCAAAAATCGTGTCTAAGTAACTCCAGTATCGATTCTTTAGACACAGAAAAGTGTTGTCAGGTATCGTGCGCAGCTAATAGTTCAAAATAGAAAGAAAGTGATGGTAATGATATTGATATTTTGTTGTTGTAGTTTTGTGTGGTAAGTGGTAAGTATGCCCGTTGCCTTAGAGAGCACAGCGTTAAACTGCCGTGAAGTTTTAGAAATGTGGTTGTTAAACTTTGTGGCCGATTTTATCTCGATAGTGAATTGTTACGGCCCGCGGCCTCTACAAATTTTAAAAAATGGCCCGCGATTCGCTTTGAGCTCGTGAACCCTAACCTTAACCTAGTCCAACCCCCGCCTAGCATTAGTCCGAAACCATCACCATTTGCAATTGTCAATCAAATAAACTTGAACGATTCTGATATTTTTCACTCAAATGACCATCATGACATTACTGCGTTGAGCCAATATATACAGATAAAATTATCATCATGGTATCTTTCCCACCTTAATTAATGTCAACTTGAAAATTAATAATTTCATTCGTCACAAAAGTTCTCGGAGCACGTCTCCATGGTGCAGGCCCTCGAATGCTCGAGCAATGAATAAGATGATTGATTAGTAAGTGGACGATAAATAAGATGCAAAAATAGCAATACCTTAATATCATCAAAACATTGTCATTCGAATGAACGGTATTTTCAATTGCCACTCAAACGAACTGTCCTATCCGGAATAAAGTTTGTAAAATCCCAAAGATCATTTTGGTAAATCATCTATAGTTGAATTAGTTAAATTGTGACAGTGATAATGATATGTCTGCGTCAAAGCATGTTACAGAATCGGCTATCAGCAAACTCTTTCATTTAGGCTGGCACAAAAACTGGTAGCTACTAGCCTATATGCGACAGCCTAAATCAGCATATCTTATAATATCGTGGAAAGTAGTATATTTCACACATATGGATTATAGAAGAAAATTACGGTCCGCATATAAGCTAATGGCTATAGATAGAGCATCGGTGATGATGTCTAAGCAAAATAACTGTATATTATACCTGACACGAAGTGACAATAGCGCCTATCCCGAGACAGCAGCAACAGCACAGCGTCGTGAAAATGGATAAATACAAGTAGTTGGGAACTGGTCGTGCACCTACCTGAAAATAAATATAAATGCGTAATCATTTCTATATAGGCACGTTCAATTGACGACAGGTGCAGATGCATATTAGCACTTATAATTCCAGTACGTTTTATCTACTATGACCCCAACTTAGCGAGATGTAGTGAATAGTGTAGGGGCGGCCAACCCGCGGCCCGCGAGCCACATGTGGCACGCGTGAAGGTTTTGAGTGGCCCGCGAGGCAATTTTCGAATCTAGTTGTATTATCAAAAATGGATTGCTCAGATTGTGAACTTGCAAGGCCGAACAGAAATGTGATTAGTCTGGCCGCAACACTAGAACTGAAATATCAGTTTCGACGCCAGTCACATTTTTGGTAGATCTTCGTACATTACAATAAATAAAAATATTTAGCGGTAGATTTATCTACACGCTTCGCGGAATATGTTTGTCATTCGATTTCTTGCTTTTAATAATATTGCCCCCTCCTGATAATGAAAAAAACACGTGATGTATCAGATTGAGTCTAACTATATTCGCAATTATGAGAGAAACTGTCGACCAACATGCGACCTTGCGTTTGCGCTCGTATAAAGATCGTCGACGACGAAACCGAGGCACAAAATGATTGACGCATGTTGGCCGAAACTTTCGATATCGATCTGTCCAGGCGCCGAATAGTACTGTCCTTGAAAACTATGCCCAGCGATATACAGCAGATATACTCGAGTAACAATATTATTGACCTATATACTTAGTGGCCCGCGCACTGGTTCGTCAATTGCATTGTGGCCCATTGGTCGAAAAGGTTGGCCACCCCTGGTCTACTGTGTCTAATATTATCCTCGGCTAGAATTCCTTGAAAGTGTAGAAGGAATTATTATCAAACTACATGGGTAGTATGCTTAGCTTCCGTAAACGATCGTTGTGTATGTTACTTTGTACTGTCGCATAAAACGGTGGACCATTCTATATTCTAATTTCAATAGGATCAGACACGACATACTCAGATTCATACGAATCATCCGAGCACAGTTCTACTAAAACGATGTACAAAATATTTGAATGGAACAAGCGCCGCGGTATCCTTACCATGTCTTGTGAGTAATACTGAATCATCGGTTGCTTATCCACGATGTCAGGCTGATAACCGAGAATTTGTTGTTCGGGTGTGGGTTGATTGGGATATGACGCCGCGTACTGGTATTGTGGTGGAGATATTGGCGAACCAGGATTTTGTTGCGGTTGACTTTGGTTGGCATATGCCGGATGCTGGTCTGGAGGCATTTGATTTGGCGTATATCGATCTTGATATTGCTGAAAGACTCGTATCGCAATCGTCTGAATCCAATAACAGACATGCTATAAGGCTTAAGGCCATGTTTGCGTTCACTGTGAAAACGTATCAGAGTCCGTCGAGATACCACGACAAGACGAGCAAACGTATAAGAACTCCAACAAAGTTAAGACGAATGTCAGACGACATCATGATAATTACAGGTGTACGCATATGTAACAGTAATCGCAATTTCCAGATCAGAAATATTTGCATCGATATTCCAGGTTATCTAATCAGCTACTCTCGCATATATTTGTTTGACAGTCTCCTAGACTAGCCGTGAGCTGAATCCTGGCCTTGGAATCCAGCATACGAATTTTCCAAATCGTACTGACGAAAGAGACAGACGTTTACTTGATAACATCGCTCTCGGAGACATACCAATGGCTGTAGGTGTAGAGAAGTGGCGCCAAGTGGCGCTGGCGATTTGGAAGGGGGCGGAAACGCTCAGGGGGCTATATGGGGGCGCTGAAGAAAAATGGCTTAAAAGTAAATGATGTAGTAGTAGGTCATATCCCTAATGAGTATTCAGAGCAAATTAACATTGCAGAAAACAGGTCAAATCTCGACGTTTTCTACATATGTTTTCATAAATGTAGTAGGTTATTATAATTCATGTAAAATGAATTGCGCGTACTTTTAGATCGCCAATTTCCCGTTAAAACACTACACCGTCACGCTTGCTAGGATTATTTTCAACAAAATGTTTCGAACTAGGTATTATATCCTGCAGCACACAGCGTGTGGAAATCGAAGAAGGGGGCACTGTATGTCACTTTTGAAGGTGAGAGCCCCTTGTACATAGAATATGCTTTGTGCACGAAATGAATAACTAAATATAGGCCTACTTGCATTTTAGAGCTACAGAATTGAATCGTCTGAATATTTCTTCATCGTATCATAAATGAGGATACTATATATAGTGCTGTGGTCCACAACCCCATATGAGTTGCTTTGTTTGGAATACATTCATGTTAAAATTAATAACTTGGTTCAGTACTAAATTCAATGAGAGCAGATACATGCATCTTATTCGCAGTTGACTTACTTAATCACACAAAGCACTAAAACAAAATCCAATACCATTAATTTCCCCGTATTGCCAATCCAATATGTGAATTCGGGATGTGTACATCTGGTTTCTTTGTTTGTTTTGTGTTTGTCAACTACTATGGTCATTTACACCAGGCCGATATTCTTCTTATTTTACGTAACTGCCGATTTATAGCACGGCCCACCTCTAGGCTTTTCGTAAGACACCGCTGACGCGGATGAGGTGGCGAGGGGGGCCTAGGTAAACCTGCTACACTTAGGTATCGGAATTCGGAAGTCGACCTCGGTCGGACTCGAACCCGCACCCATTGGTGTTGCAGCCGCGGATTATACCACTGCGCTACTATCTCGCCACCAGGTACGGTTCTTCAAGAAACGCCAAGATGAAGAAATTTAAATCTGGAAGAATAATAATAAAGGCTCTGAAAGTGATAAGCGATGACCTCGACGAACAGCTNGAATTCTTGAAGGAGTGTGCGGAAAGACATTTTGCAACAAATTGCCAGCATNTGGAATGTGGATGACGCAGCCCATGGACNGCCTTCACNANTAGCTATCACCAATATTCTGACATNTATTTCCAATCAGAATATGTTTGGATAGATCAATGACTGATGNTTTGTTGAATTGATGGTTTTCTTTATTAAAAAACAAAATATTTGAAACATGCAAACAGAGACGAATTTGTAGCCTATAAAATCATAGTCAGGATTGAAAGGATGGGCAGTAGGCACTACGCAGCAATGGTTCGGCGACCTTCGCTACATCGGCGGTATTTGGTAGGACGCATTAACAATCCTTGGCGGGATATCAACGTTGCTGATTTAAATACTGTTCTGATATTATCCATAGCTATACGCTGTAGCACCCTACAGCAAAAGTTCCTTTTGGAAGATTTTCGCTGTATAGGCCAGTGGTTCTCAACCGGGGGTCCGCGAAGCAATTTCAGGAGGTCCGCGAGACCTATAAATTTTCAAAATGGTTGATAACCTAATTTTTATTTTATTTTTTAATTTGAGAAAGCATGAGGCAGTTTCGCACCACAACTGCTGAAACCTCATGACTCATATCATCATATTAATCGTCTGACATGGACTATCGTAGTGTGGAAACTTCATTTTCGCTGCCAATTTTCCAATAACCTGCTGATACAAACATCTTGCTGTTATAGACGTTTTGTTAGGGTTTGTGGAAAAAATAAAAATATGGAGATAGTATAACGTCAATCAGGGCGATTTCGTAATGTCTGCTAAACCTTCACGATTTGAAGTTGTCAGTCTCATCAAATTAGTGAACAGACGTTTGAAATAAGAATTTCTGAAGTATTTCCATAATTTGTCCCGATGCAAGGAACAGCTTCTTCGAGGTACAGAACTTTAATATACAATTGAATAGTATATTATTATTGAAATGAACCCGAATATTTTCGGCTGACACTCGTCATAAATCGGACAATGATATACCTCTTAAAGCTCGGCTATCAGATTTGGCGCATTCTTATTGCGGATGCCCTATCGACAAGGCTGATTTTTTTATGAACAAGGAGTGTTTCGTTGCCATCAAGGCATTGCGCTCCAACCCTGAAATTCATATCACCGGTTATATTGGTATGTAGCCTAGCTTGTCTTGTTAATGTTCAATCTGTCTCTTATGCGTCGAAAATGTTTGCTCGTAAATATATATGAAAACCCGAACAGAACAAGTCGTTTCATGACAGTCTTTCTCTGGTTGGAAAACTTGGATCCATTCTTTGGAGCATAAAATTGTCTTTACTTTTAGATTAAGATTTCACTTTGACGGTAGAAACTCTCTGCGGGCCGATCAAAATGCCGTNGCGGGCCGAATCCGGCCTGCGGTCCGTATGTTGCCCGTCNCTGCGGTAGATCCTGGACGTGATATGTTCATAAAATATGTGTTTCTTCATTTTGGTGNCATAAATGTTGCGATCACACCAACAGTATCGTCGGAAGCGTTATGCGTTAATATTGGATTAGCCTCCATCTATCTTTGCGGAAATGGTTTTCGGCACTCCTCATTCATATCAAAACGAAGACGCGGGTTTTAAAGACACGACCACGTACTTCAAGAAATACAGGGGCAAAATTAGCTTTGAAATAATAAAAGTCCACCAATTTCTACATAAATAGTATGATGTTATCTTCAAGAAAAATCAATATTTTGCTGTTAATCGCAAGCCTAAAGTTCATATTTGCACAAGACAGATTAAGGTTGCACCATAATAGAGCTAAAATTGAGCTAAAACTTGAGGGGGTCCGAGAGGGTCCGTGACGGTCACAAGGGGTCCGCGAAGCCAAAAAGGTTGAGAACCAGTGGTATAGGCCTTGTTCACCACTCCGGGTATCTTGACAGAAGCATCTCTAAAAGCTATAGAATTCCACAAACTATTTAACTGGTATTTTAACGTCGATATCGTCCAGCACGAACTTTTCACCACTAAGTACCGATACCGATTGTCAATTTTTGTTCACCGACCTTCATCGGCCGCTGATGATGTACTGACTGTACTGTACAGTACAGTGTACATGGAAACGCGGCCACCATTCCTTGGCTCAGTCAATGCGGGCTAAGCCAAGTAGTGGCCGCACATGGAAACGGCTTATATGTTCGAATAGCAAGCCGGTCACGAAAATGTACTCGGCTGCCACCTGGTGTCAAGTCACAAGGTTGCTTACAATAACAATTTGCTAAGTCGCAATCATGCAGCCGAAACAACTAAATCTGCTAGCGTGCAGGGTGCAGCGGTGCACTGCGTTGTTGTGATTTTATTGGTTTTTTTGTTGAAGATCGGCGACCGGATGCTTTCAAAGTGTGTAATTCGCATGTTAAACTCGCTAAGGCAAGGCAACTCAGAGTCCGTACCTTTCGCTTTGTATAGCTTGTCGAACGAACGCACGCAGACGTCGCAGACTAACGCAGAGTAATAACTTCTGGCGTAATTAGATGACTCCTCCAACGGCTCGAAGTCGTTTCGTCACATTCCCCAACCCAAGGTTATTCTACAATGCACATGCATAAAAATATATTATGCTGGTTAATTTAGTGCGGTGTGCGCAAGTGCCGCGATAAGGAAATCCATACGGTGGGTACCTACGAGGGCGTACGAGCTATGACAACAATGTCGTTGATGTTCTATGGTGGAATGCAGAATGGTCATGCATTTGTTTATTTTACTATGATTTTTGGTTATTCATGGCTGCACGCAGTAGAACTAACGCATTCACGTCTGCAGGTTAGCATAACGTAATCTGGAACGTCTGAGTTATTGATATGCGTATCCAACTATATTTCCAACAAATCCAGCATACCATGCAATGCAACTGGAAAAGATAATAAATGATGAATTTCCATATTTTCTGGGAAAAATCCTAATTAAATCACTGGTATATATGTGACATGATAAGCCAGTATGGAATCGATGTCTCATGCTCACCAAGTGCCTTGCTTATTGCACCATGAGAATTATCGTATCTTACTGCATTTATTGACGAAAAGGTACTGATATTCTGCCCGCTGATATATTGATTGATTATTCTACTTGGTCCCAGGCTCCCAGCGCCCAGTACCTTTGCAGCCAGACAGTTTGTTGGATGTCTTTACTGTTCATTGGTCAACATGGCAACATAACAGAATAAGTTGATTTGGTATTTATCAGGATTGATGTAAATATTGAACAGGTACGTGTTTGTGCTAATGGGTTGGGGACGATATTTTGCATATACTGGCACTATTGCAGTGACACTATTCGGATCATACTTTTACGTTACTCAGGATTCTGTCCAGCAACGGATTCGCTACCAAGTCGAGAATAGTTCATCAAGATCTCCAAGCCCCCAGCCAAAAGAATATATGAAGGTCCTGAAAGAGGCCGCTCAAATGAAAGAAAATATTATCTGGAAGCAAGCTCACGAGAAACGTAATAACTCAACCTCAGAGAAAGAAGACTAAGATGCCATTAAATACAGTCAAATGCCCGATGTGTTTCAAAAGCTTTTCATCTGATTTTGTAGTACTTCATGCTCAGAAATGCAAGGGTGAAAATGTAGATACACGCTCCAACACAGAAGACAATGAAATGCCTCCGCCAAAGAAAGTGAAAATCTTTGGTAGTCCCGGTGCTTCGGTATCTCCCAAATGCAAGTCGCAAAGAACTGTAAACCCAAGATTTTCATCCAACAACAAAAATACTGCAAATGCTACAGCAGCAATCGATAATATCAAGTCACAGGCTTGTGCCAGTCCGAATTCATCGATGAAACATGACAAAATGAGCGCGATACCTTTGGCAGAAAGATGTAGACCTGTTGATTATGATGAATATGTCGGGCAAGAGAATGTTCTCGGCAAGAATAGCATTTTGAGTGGACTTTTGAAAAGTAACATGATACCGTCAATGATTCTCTGGGGTCCTCCAGGATGTGGAAAAACCTCTCTTGCTCATGTGATTGCAAGGCAGACCAAGAGTAACAAAAATAGTGCTAGGTTTGTGAAGCTGTCCGCAACCAACTCTGGAAAGGCAGACATTCAGGTATGGTATGGTAATGCTATGCTTTTATTCGAAATTTCTATGTAATGATTGTATTGCTTCAGTCTGCTGTTGAAGCTGCTAAGAATGATTGTCGTATGTTCCAACGGAAGACCATACTATTCATTGATGAGATACATCGATTCAATAAACTGCAGCAGGACACCTTCCTCCCCCATGTTGAAAATGGTACTATAATTCTGCTGGGAGCAACCACGGAAAATCCGTCATTTTCCTTGAATTCTGCGCTCCTTAGTAGATGCAGAGTGATTGTGTTGGATAAACTGTCGACTGAAGATGTGAAAAAAATTCTGATACGATCGATTGAAAAGATTGAAACTGACTTGTCCATAAAATGGAAAGGTGATACCACCTGTTCTAATTCTAAGGAGTGTTACAACTCTAAAAGTAATCCAGCTAATGATACGGTATTCGCTTCTCGTGTATCCATCACCGAACAGGCTATTGACTTTCTTGCTGGAATATGCGATGGGGATGCTAGAACTGCTTTGAATGGTTTGCAAATGGCGATACAAGCAGCGAAATCTTATCAGTGTATGAATAATGGAAAAGGCTTCGAAATCGATATTGAGTGTGTCAAGAAGAGCTTACATAGGAGCCACATTCTCTACGACAGAACAGGTGAGAAAAACAGAAGGAATAACCACTGAGGTAGCTGATAGGCCTATTCATGCATGCATATTTTTTCCGTTATGCATAAGTTCATATATTGCTCTTATTTTCCTCATGGGCGATTGGTTAAAGTTTATACTATGAGACATGTGACTTCATGTGTCTTTAAGGCGATCAACATTACGAAATGATATCTGCCTTCCAAAAATCCATACGGGGCTCAGACGACAATGCGACCCTATACTGGCTCACTAGAATGCTGGAAGGTGGAGAAGACCCCAAATATATCGCTCGTAGGATGACAAGAATTGCCAGTGAGGACATTGGTATGAAATTCAGACTCCTGACTGTATTGCAGCTGGTTGCATTCATGTGGAATCTATTTTTCATCTAGGAATCGCAGACTCAAATGCTCTCAACCTGGCAGTTTCTGCTCAGCAAGCATGCCAGCTGATTGGAATGCCAGAATGTGATGTAAGACAGCAAGATCATTGTGTTTCTTGAAACTAATTGGGTAGCTTTTATGATATATTTGTGAATATTATATATCTTCGTGTCAATAAGGCCATTTTGGTATCAGCAAGGCCACTATGCTATAGCAGGGTGTCCGAATTTTTATGCTTGTGACTCTTCAAGCTACCAGTATCCTGAAACTTTTCACAACCCCTCACGAATAATATGATAAGCGGTGTGGAACAAGAAGTCTCCCTTGAGAGTCATGCTTTGTCTGAAGATAGGCCTATTGTCTCAATCAGAGGTGGTCAAAGTCATCACTGTCAGTACTCGAGTAGGAGTAACGCTGTAAATTTGTAAGCTGAGACAAATTTATGTGAAAATACAAAATAATCGTTCTATATATAGTTTTGCCTAAAAATATTGAAACTGTCAAGTAGAAGTAGCCATTGCTTCTTGAGGAAGTGGAGTGAGTAGGTAAAATCTACTTCGTGACCACCTCTTGTTTCAACTTTCAAACTTGTTCATTCTCAATGCCCCGGCCCAATTTCAATGTCCTAGTTTTAGTCAGCCTCTACCTCAACATCATCTGCAGTAAGCAAATTACCGCTGTTGTTCAATTATAAATATCCAGCTATAAATTCCGATGGTAGGCTGCAATAGGCACCTATATTACTAGCGGGATAGAAACTATCAGCTGCGTGTAAACATGGGCCCCACTTTTTTTTGCAAGCACTTTTCAAGCGCACACACATGATGGAAATGATAATTAATTTGACTCAACATTCCACTCATTGGTGAAGTCTACTGGATAGGCTCACATCATAATCTGTTTCCTATTGGCAATTGACATATGATCAAGGCCTACCAAGTATCCCCATCCCATTGGCCTATGTTACCCTCGATACTAATATTCTCTCAATTTGGCGATGATGACATTGTACATAATGAATTGAAAATTCAGGATCAACTGAAAAGAACCATTTGACAAAAGAATGGCAATATTCATTTTAAAGCTAACAAGATCTATGGCCGACACTTGAACTTTCATTTACTGATAAGCGACTACATAAAGCTTCTAAATTGAACATTCAATATGAATATAATATGTGTAGCATACTTTGTGTAACATGACATGCTCCCGGCACCTCAGAAGTCTGTTGCATTGAACAAGACGTGCTGTGATCCATGGCCAACTATCACAGGTATTAGTTGATAACAAGTAAAACAGATGTGAAGTCAGTGTTCTGCTTGAACAATGTTGGCCGGTTCATGATTGACAACACGTCACTCAACTTATGTCGCTTTGACGCGGTACAGTACTCAGGACTCTGGTGGGCCAAGGAGCGGCCCTGGTTCCTACTTCAGCAATGAATCTTTTGGTATTGTGCATTTAGGTTGTTCTCGCTCACTGTGCAGTCTATTTGGCTCGTGCTCCCAAGTCGGCAGAAGTATATATGGCACTGCGAAGTGTGAGGGAAAAGATACAGAGCTGTCAGGGACCTTTGCCTGGGGTAAGGGGAGTCCCTAAGGATCGTATCACTGCAGCATGTATTTTATTTTCTATTACAATTCTATTCAATATAACTGTTCAGACTTGTACAAACTAGCCATTTAGATTAGATGATGCGTACCGTAACCAACTAACATGTGTTTGAGTAGTTCTAATTCTAGTTGCAGATTTTGAAA
>ATSW01108532.1:0-10619 GCA_000444245.1 Botryllus schlosseri | reverse complement strand
GTTTATTTGTGTAAATATCCGTAGGTGACAAATTAGGGTTACCATACGTGTGTAAAATAAGTGTGTAAATCGGGAGTCGAACGAAAGTGATGACCTTTTTTTTCGTCAACCCATCAAATTTTTCAGCAAAATAGCGAAATCGGCTGATTTCAGATTTGATCAACTAACTTTTCTGATTTGGTAAAAGTGTCTTCCTTTCCCGATTCCAAAATATGGTAACCTTATGCTAAATGGCTGGCGCCGAATGTTCCTGCATTTCCTGGCAATCGGAACCCCACAAGACAAATGCCATCCTGCAGGGGGAAAATTATTTGTCAGTGAAAAAATACCAATTTGAAATCGTTCGCGTCTTTTAGTTTAGTACGTTTCGGCGATTTCAATATCTTTTGACATAGCAGACAGAAGGTCACGAAATAGCATCATGTAACAAAGTCATTATACCAACGGGTCCACCCGAAGCTGTTTAATTGTTATTTACGGCCACAATAGCCTACACCTCACTGACCTCTACCGGTAAATCCGATTACGTGAGATTGGTCACGATATATATGCAGTTCCCGATCATATTTACCGATTCAATCATGAATTAGAGAAAATTTTCGCACTTCCCGCGTCTAGGCGAAAGAAGCTGACTAACCAAACAGTACAACAGATCTCACTGATAAGTAGCGGCAAGAAGTAGAGCCTAATGGGAGGTCTGGGGGCCCCATGTCGTTCTTGATATCAGCTGGGGTCGATACCCACTGAGAAAATGTCTCCAGTCATTACAACCCCCTATGGTCTAACATAAAATTAAAAGCGTCGTACACTCACAGACTTTGGAATGTATGATGAAATAATATAAAATTAAAGGAGGTGAGGTTTGATTTCAATGATTGCGATCTAAAATGCAATCAATTGGTGCTTCTAATGGACGATTGCGCGAGATTGCAAACTTCGAGGTACCCTAAAATACGAATTTGATACTTATGCTACAGATAAATACATGGTTTACAAATGGATCGTAGACAGCAACTTCCAATAAATGTGTTTGAAACAAGTTCATTATTACGATTGCAGGCTTGAAGGGTACCATCAGTTTGATTGCATACCAAGTCATGATTCTCATTCGGAGACGTGCAGGTTGCCTGAGCAAGTGAGCGTGAGCATGCGCGCGCTTACCGTGTGAATCTATCGTTTGTTTCACAGCATCCAAAACATCAAGCCTATAGACAGGACACATGTAAAATCTATTTCTGTGCTGTATAGTGATCTACCCACAGCATTATCACAAAGTGCAGTAATATAGTAGTTAAGGTCAACAAATACCGAATTATAGATCTTCGGCGACTGTAACAGGAATTATACGACTATACGTTCTTCGTCTCCGCGTAAACGTTGGAAAATTGTCAATTGTTTGTTACTGTATATAATATTAGATATATTTGGCCTATATTCGATGATTGAATGATTATAGTTACGCTCGATCAGTCGAAGCGAAATTGAAATTCGAAATTATTGAGTTTATGAAATTTGAGTGTTGCGCCTTCTTACCGCTATGTGCTTTCAATTGTGGAATTTAACATATCATAAGAACGTAATAAACAAAATGTAGCTCGATCAGTCGACTCGATTGGAATGTAATAGAGTTGAATCAGAATCGAATCAGTTGCGCACTCGACTTCGCCCAGCCACAGACATTCTGACAATTTGAAGATGTTCCCAAATTCAGTAATTCATTAGCAAATTTTGTGACGATGCCAACTCTCCAAGCCGACATGAATCCTACCCTATATCTAATATCCTACTTGTCCAGTGCGTGATAAATATTATACGCCGGGTTGCCATCGAAATGGATGTGAATACAAGGACAATTTTCATAATCGTTAAAAGGGGACTGCGCTATTAATATGATGTTGTCTCGTATTAAAGATAAAATCGGGAAACAATTTTTGACCGCAGCTATTTTCCTCAGAAAGTCACTCTAATGAAACTGCAGCTAAATTACTTTTCTAAAATCCCCGCTCCACTCTATATGCCTGTGTTAAGAGTTCCCTGGAGCTCAGGACACACACTCAGCCCATTAGGGTTGCATTTGAAACAAAAATCTATTTAAATCAAACATGTTTAAAACAAGGCCCTTGTTTAAATCATTTTTTTGTCGTTTTTTTTTCAAAGCTAATACTTCACCAATATCCAATTGTGACGTCATAGGGGATTATCATTGACAATTGAAAATATAGGGTAAATATAGCTCCTTTGACGAAATATCTGTGCTATTGCTGTTGAACCGACTATTCTGAGAGTTCAAACCATCCCATATTGATATACGTCGACTATATCAGGTGGCAATTGTCCGATAGGCTCATACAGCATGTTTTTTGGATAGTATATACACAATTATGGCATAATTTTACAACTAAAAAAAAACACTATTTATTAAAGACCTTTGTTTAAAACACTGTTTTAAACAAAGTGTTTTGAAACACCGTTTGTTTTAAATGCAACCCTATAACCCATATATGATTTGTGATTTGGTCATCATTGGCTGCCGACATTTAGGCGCGATCAGAAGTCGAATTGTGAGTTTGGGAATGTTGTGGGGGTACGTCGTGTCCAATGGCGTACGCAGGGAAGGTTGAGATTTGAAATCAAAACCCAACCTTTCTAAAATGCCAATTAGATATCCAATATTTATAATCTCATTTGTACTCAAGCCATTGGCATCGCGGTTGCGTTTCGATCGAAAAGTACAATAAACTATCCAAGTTGAAGCCTCGCATTTCTGAATCGGTATCTGAATGGAAACAGATTTGCAAATCATTTTTATGTTTTCGTTTTGAGTGGAAATCATATTTAAATGGTTTTGTTCTTTTAAAACTCTGTTTTAGCACCAGCAATCTATAGTGATGTATTAGATGTGTATTGTGGTAGGCCTATATTTTTGTTCTTACGACTCAGTAAAAATGTGGCGTCCGCGAAAGCTTCCAGATTAGCGTAAGTGTTCCGCGGGATAGTAAAGGTTAAGAACCACAGGTGCAGTGCAGGCTGTCGCGGCTGCGCAAGTTTGTTGCTTTCCCCGTTGCGAGATTTCTGCCACGATATCTTCACTCGCACTTGCTCGACGCGATCAAGCAATCACGCAGAGAATGAATTTTGAATAGTTGTCTGCCGATATATTATGAAAGAATTTTGTTTCACAAACCACTGTGCTTTAGTTACGGCAAGTAGTCGTACGGTACAAGCTTCAAACACAAATACACGTGGCTGAACGTCTTCCGTTGAGTGCCTGACCAGTAGATGCAGTTTCATTACGGTGGCTTTCTGAAGAAAATGACTGCGGATAAAATTTTATTCTCTATTTTGTCTTTAATTTGAGGCCACGTCATATCTACAGCGCAGTGCCTCTTCAACTTGACCTAACCAACGTAACCTCGCTGTCTTCCGAAATCCCGATAGATTCTAGTTAGATGCAACAAGTGGACCGACATGTATTGCCGTTGGTAAGTAGACCTACTCACCTTTCAAGATGGGTCTGCTGCTTTTTGAATTGCTTCAAATGACAGTCACCTATAGGCTACATAGTTTGTGCACTTCATAATTCCCACACTTATACTGTCCTATCGAATAAGCCATATTAAAATCTGAAAACAGACTGTGAGGCGAGTGTTGCGCGTTGTGCTCTTTCGAGTTTGTACGAGCTGGTGTACTCTGTCTCATATGCATATCGTTATATTGCCCTTGTCCAGCGCTCTAGTGTAGCGATGATATATAACTTTATTCGGCGCTATAAAGTTATTTTATTATTATTATTACTACTCATATGATCAACAATTTATTATTTATTCCATCCATCAATTCCTCCATAGGAATGTAACTAATACATGCAGTCAAACATCAAGTATCATAAAGTCAGCTGCATTCGCGAATCCTGATGGATATTTAGATCTCTCGAATGAGCACTGAGCAGCGTTCGATAGCACCGATGAATATTTCATTGGACAACTTCAATCTCACTGCAATGCAGGAATCGAGCATTTGGGCAGCGGTCACTTTTTTGTCCATATTTGGAGTGATCATGAATACGCTAATGGTAATAATTTTGTTTCGTATGAAGCCGACTTTCTTCACTGTCATCATAACTGGACTTTGCTTCTCGGATATCATTTCCGGTTTCAACAGCCCACTGTTTGTTTACTCACAACTGAACAAATGGGACTACAGACTTCCATGGCTCTCTTGTTTCGTTTGGCTACCGGTGGACAGCGCAACAACCTACATCACTGTCCATCATGTTTTTCTGTTGAGTCTCATACGATTAGTGAGCATCACAAAAATTACCGGATTCACCATGAACATGACAACAAAGAGATGTCGTATTTTTGTTGTCACTTCGTATATCAGTACCTTTCTCGTTCACATAGGCATAGCCATTAGCATTATCGAATATGATCAAAATGGTGACACGCATCACTGCACTGTTTCGAGGAGGATGGATGTAGAGTATATAATTACGGTCATATTGTCAACTGTAATTGGTGCAATCATTCCATCAATTCTAATATTGGTATTCTGTTCTGTGTTGATAGTATTTCTCGTACATCGCCGATTACACCGAATGTCATCTTCGTCGCGTACAGAGAAACAAGCCCTGATTCAATTGGTGGCAATTGTAACCACCCATGCTTTGGGATACTCTGTTGATTTCACGGTCAGGACATATATGGCAGCTAAAAAAATGCTGATTCCCGAACACGTCTTTTTACCGCTNATCTTGACGGCTCATGGCGTCCTTCGCATTTGCGAATGTGTCAATCCCTTCCTTTACTATATTGCATCAGCCGATATCAAAACCGCAAGCAAGCGACTGATTGAAGACATTCAGAACGCCATTCCCGCTTGCATGCAAACTGCAAATCAATCGAACACTCACGAAACACCCAGCGATGAGCTCCAGCAAGTGGGGGCTGATCCATCAACACACAGTGAACGGAGACAAATTGACGAGTGTCACATCCCCTCTCCGCGCATCTCGGTAGCACTACCTGGTCAAGTGGTGGATACTGCATCGAGTGCACAACGTCATTCTATTTGATGTCACCTTTATACTTTTGTTGTATATCAACTTCATTGTTACAGAGAATAACGGACCCCTTCTCTGCGCATCCTGGAGTGATCTTCTGAATGCAGTCAGGATAATGTGGCGTAATGAAAACCATCAGCCTTAAGGAATTGTTCATGTTTCGTAACGCGGCCTGCGGATATTGTAGGTGGATTTTCTCTTCGCGGTAAAGTAATCTAAGAATGTGACCAGCGAGAGATATTTTATGACAAGCTTTGGAGGAGACTGCGAGAGCGAGAGTGATGCACCATTACATTCTTATCGGACGCGATGTCACACCACAATTTCAGTTGCGCTGCCTCGGTCCAGGGAGAGCCATAAACTCAAATAATTCAACAATTACTTTTATCGATATTCGATGTTTTACAGTCTTGTGATATTTATAATGACTGGTTTAATAAACGAGAGACTGTTAATCGTACTTTAAAACCACTTCATTTTCGATTTATATTTAGACAGAACGAAGTTAGGGATGGTGTGAACCTCTGAAAGGTTCAGGTTCGTGTGAACGCGAACCTTTTTGAAAGGTTCTGTGTGAACACGAACGTGAACCTCGTGACGTCACGTGACGTCATTTTGCTACCTTCATCTCTATCTTTCAATGAAGCGATAACCGATATTAATGTACACCAGTGGTTCCCAACGTGGGCGATATCGCCCCCCAGGGGGCGATTTGGCGGCCTAGGGGGGCGAACATGACGAAGGGGGCGATAGGGGGGCGAAAATGGACAAAGGGGGCGACAGGGGGCGAAAATAGCGAAGGGGGCGATAGGGGGGCGATGACGCTATTTTGGAGTCAATTCGGAGAAATGACCTTTTTTTTTGGTCAACCCACGAAAATTTGGTTGCACCCCGCCGATGGCTGCAGATTGTATACCGATTTTTCGGTCCACAAAATCTGGGGGGCGATGATCGGCCTTGAGCTTGAAAAGGGGGCGATGAGTCGAAAAAGGTTGGGAACCACTGATGTACACGATACGTAGCGACGACTCAGGCCATATAAGGCCACAATGCTGAAGTACATATTGGTGTTTTAAACGCCGCTAAATGTATCAACTGAGGCAATCAAAGGATATAATACTCCCATAAAATCAATATCTTCCGTCGCTTTGCCAACAATTTCGACGAGGACTTACGAAGAAATATAAGCTTACGCCTTGAAGGTCTTGGCCAGACCGGACAATGTATTCGGCGTCTGGGTATTGCTACATTGATATTGAGCAGAGTGTAAACCGGGTTTCTTTACTTGCTACAGATATTACCCCATTAACAAGTTCTACAGTAGTAGCCAACACCTCAATCGCACGGATTTGGTTTTAATGATACAGTAAAGATATGAATTCAAGATTGACCCCGTACGCCTGCTAGATTTTTTGCATCAGAAAACGATATCAATCTCATTGATTGGTTGAATAAGCATCATTCGCTGACCACGTATTCGGCTCGTGATGTTGTGTGATGCGGCTCAAGCTCACAGCAGAGTGTTACTAAATATCCACAAACGGAAAGCTGGATATTTCGAGCAAACTATCGTAACAAAGCAGGTAAAACTTTAGAGATTGTCAAGGTGCATGTTCGTTTAGTGTTGATTTTTAATGCTGCCAGCGCCATACATAGACTGGCCCGCAGTTGAAATATAATAAATTTGAACCAAGATGTTACAATGAAGTGAAAATTGTAATCTATGAAAAAAGATTAACAGTGCAGAACCTACCGAGGTTCTGTTGTCAACGCGAACCTCTAAATTTCCGAGGTTCTCACACAGAACACGAACGCGAACCTGGCGTTCACACCATCCCTACGAAGTACATCGCGGTCACTGTCCCACAATTTCATCATTTCAATACACCACAAGACTGCGACACAATGGAAAGATGGGAAGGTGTCGCAACGAGTTGGAGTAGTCTCTGAAATCAGAATCAAATGCGCAGAAGTAGGCCCAATAATCGGGTGATCGTGGTTAGTAATCGTAATCGATTACAACGATTACAGCATTTTCAAATAATCGTAATCGCAATCGATTACATTCGAACAAAATCTGAAGTAATAGTAATAGTAATCCATTATTTGACAAATGTAATCGATTTATTTGTAAAATAACTATTACATTTTGTTACTACCAGAACTATGACATGAACTGACCATCCCTGACCAAGTAATAGTGCGATATTTGATCAAATTATTGATAGCAGATACGTCGGGTTTTCAAATTCTACTACTCATGATTACATCACAAAGTATTAGGTTTGCTCGTCAATGCGTAACGAATCATCCACACGCAGTAAATAGATTAGTGGTTCTTATCAAGTAGGGTTATACCATACGTCCGCCTTTAGGAGGATTTGTCCCCCTTTTTCAGGTTTTTGAAAATGTCCTCCGAGGACGCCTAAATGTCCTCTTATTTGGCAACTGGTCGTCCTTTACAGCTTTTACAGCTAGGATAATGTAGATGTTCAACTGAAAATTGGCATAAATGATGTGAAATAGGTTAGTAGGTTCGAGCGGGTCATTCGAGAGTCGAATGATTGTGATGTCCCATTTTTAGTCAGCTAAACAAAATTTCTAGTAAATAGGCCTACTGCAAACGATTCCCGTCGGAGGTTTATCTGGGCTCCTCTTCCCCTGCCGTTGCCGTTCTTACGGCGACAAAAAAGCCCAGAAAAATACCCGAAAAGAAAGAAAGCACTCACAATGAATGGAAAAGAACTAGTAGAAAGGGCCGCGGCTTCAAAGAGATCAACATCGAAAAAGAACTGTGACATCGGGCACTCTAGGCCGAGGTGGATGTTAGAGTAAAGGATCGCTACTGATGCGTGTCGTTCTACATCCTCCTATCTGTTCATGACATCGCATTGTGTCTTATCGCATTGTACATTGTGTGTGACTTGTTCAGATAAAAATATAACCCAACCATGTTATGTTATGTTATGTTATGTTAAATAGGCCTACATGTTTTGCAGCAAATGGGTCGTCGATCGTCACTTCCATTAAAAGAGTATCAAACACGTCCATCTACGAGGCTCCGGGATTGAAGACTTTTACTGTTTGATCGCATATAAAGTCATGATTTTCGTTCGGATAAGGCACAGATTACCGTGAGTTCGCATACTACAATTGTGTGAATATGTTGTTAGAGTATTGAAAGGGTTTGGAATAAATTTGGCAACAGATTGTTGGTATCGTCAAAATTTCATTGGAATCGCCCAAATGTATACTAGAAAAACCTTTCTTCGTGAGGCGCTCAACCACACACGATTCCATTTTTTTTTTTATTGTTCTATGTTTAATTTTTATGGGGTGCATCATTTAACTCTGCGATTCGCATGTGTGCATTGGTGCTCAGATCACAAGGGCAATACTATATTAATAACGAAAAATTAAATCAGCCTGAATGGCGCGAGACAAAATTTTCAAGTTGAATTAAAATCCAATTCTTTAATTGAAATTGCATTTCACGGCTGTCATCACACGCTAATTAAATAACGTGTAGGTAGGCGGCTGGATAATGTTTGTTCTCTGGCCACAGGTTAGCCACCCCTGTCTCAGATATTTAATTTTCATAATCATCAACATACAGTACGCTAGCTGTCGTCCCTGTGGGTTTCTATAATTTAATGCTAGAAATACCAACATGTATTACTGTGGGTATAAGTAGGCTTAGGCCTACTCATCCTTCAATATGGGTTTGCTGCTTTGAACTGGTTCAAATGGCGGTATTTGTACTTCCTATTTTTTTTTGTTTAAGCATAACAAGCCATGCTAGAATCTGGTAACAACTACAAGGGGCGAGAGAGATCCCCTATAATAGGTTGCGTAAGTTATACGGCCCTGCAAATGAGCAATAACAATGATACGCGATCCCTGTATGCTTGTATGCAGTTTTCATGAGCCGATTTCTTCAATGATCAGGGTTATAACCAAGTCACAAGGCTCAGAGTCACAAGTCAATCTCACTTTTATAGTTGTAACCGAGTCAAGTCGAGTCATTTTCAATTCACAACCGAGTCAAATCCGAGTCCAAGTCGGCGAGCAGAGGGTCGAGTCCGACTTCATGTCATTGTGTTGACTGCTCAGTTTCTAGTTAAAGTATTGTTAAACTAGGGTTACCGTACGTCATAAAAAAGGATTTGTCCTCTTTTATCAAGTTTTTTAAAATGTCTCCCGAGGACGCCTCAATGTCCTCCTTTACAGCCTTTAGAGCAAAGATGATGGGTATAGATTCGAGTGAAAATGGGCATAAATGATGCTAAACAGGTAATTCGTGGTTCGAACGTAGGCGACGACTTTTCTTTAGTAAACCAACCAAAATTTCGTGTTTAATTGATCATTTCTACAGGATTTTACTCCAGTGTTGTAAGTCTGAAAATATTAAAAAAGTGTCCTCCTTCCCTGATTCCAAAATATTGTAACCCTATGTTAAACCCACTTTTTATAACTCTATTTGGTGACATCGAATGGTTCGTCTTTATAATAAACTAATTTTTCAGACTTTTAGCAGTTTCTGGTCGCATTTTCAAGCACCAGTACCAATAGACGAAATCTAAATAGTGTGGTTACCTTACTTCGAAATTACAATGAAATGACGGTTTTGGCCGTCTGAGTATCGAGTCATATGACTTGGATCGAGTCATGCGCAATGACTCGAGTCCAAGTATAGTCAATACACAAATTGACTCGAGTCGAGTCGAGTCATTTCCGTGTTTTAAGAAAATGACTCGAGTCAAGTCGAGTCATCAGAATCAGAAGATCGTGACTTGAGTCATTACAACCCTATCAATGATGCAACTGTCTTTTCCTTATTTCATCAGGAATAGGCCTATAACAAACTAACGCATACACCCAACATCACAAATTCGACTCAATTATCGAATATACAGCTGTTGGGTATTTAGATGTCTCGAATGAACAGTAACTGATGGCATCAATGAATATTTCACTGAGAATAGGGCTACCATATGTCCTCTTTTAAGAGGATTTGTCCTCTTTTTTCAATAAATTGAAAGTGTCTGCGAAAGACGCCTATAAATGTTCATCTTTTTTGCGAATTTGTCCTCTTTTCTAGGAAAAGTATTAAAATGCGATCAAAATCTCGACTCCAACGCAGCGAACACCAGAGCTGGCAAGACAATCAACGAAAAATACGACGCGACTGGTATTTTGGGAGTAGTGATGGGAAAGATTTTTTTTAGTCAACAAAAGTTCTTACGTAAAAAGCAGTTAGTTCGGGAGTTGAGTGAAAGTGATGACCTTTTTTTGGTACTATTGGTCGGAAAAGTCACAAAATCACCAGTTTTCTTTTCCGGTACAGGAGCTTTCAGAAGTGTTCTCTTTTTCGGATCTCAAAATATGGTAACCCGATAGGAGAACATCCCAAATTTCTGCGCATGTTACCTGACAATGTTTCGTAAATCTGGTGTATAAAATCATGATGTATAAATATTACATCATTACAATATTGCAGTCATTTGATCGACGTTATCGCATTCATTGATTTGGATATTATGGCACCCCGTTCACC
>ATSW01108525.1:0-10085 GCA_000444245.1 Botryllus schlosseri | reverse complement strand
TCAGATATATTTTCGCCTGCATCATCGAAATGCTTTGACGATGGAGATGCGATGCGACCTTTTAAAATAAGGTCATTTGGTTAAAAGTCGTTCGGCGATATATGTGCATCAGCTTCATGAGGGAAATATTCATGACAACCGGGCGAAAAAGCCATGCATGACAGTAATCGATCACATTTTAGAAAATGGCGACTATTCGTAGTGTCATCAGTTATTGTGAAGACGCAATTTAGATAGTAGCCAACTGTGATCAACTTCTGAAAATTTACGACACCTTGACCAAATCCACCCCTTTGAAACTACTGACCACATTTCAGACCTTTACTTCACACCTCCACTTGAAGTAGTTTTGGCATGTGTCTTTGAAATCGCTACTTCTTCTCGTACTTGAGCTTTAGTCCCGCGTCTACTTGAGCATCAACTTGATCACATTGAACACATCTGCGCTGGACTGCTCTCATACGCCAGAACCGATACGTAATCAAATCGGGTGTACTAGGGCTGTTCAAAAATAACTTTTTTTTCTGGATTCCAGCCATTCAGTCATTAAATTGTCAGGTTACCCTAAGAAACGCTGCACACCAAATTTGGTTCAATGCTAACAAGTATAAGGCTCCGCAGATCCAATCAAAATTTTCAATTTATACAGAAAAATTTTAAAAAAATTATCCATGGATCCGAGGATTATCAACGACAAACTCTCATAACTACGCTTCTACTAGTTGGAATTGAGTCAAATGTGTTTTGCATCGTCTCTGAAGACAGCTCAACAATTTCATGGGGTTGACAGAAAAAAATTAAAAAATTTTTTTAAATTTTTCTGTATAAATTAAAAATTTTAATTGTATCTGCGGAACCTTATGCTTGTTAGAATTGAACCAAATTTGGTGCGCTGTGTTTCTTAGGGTAACCTGACAATTTAATGACTGAATGGCTGGAATCCAGAAAAAAAAAGTTATTTTTGAACAGCCCGAGTGTACAAGTATCGGAAAATATAAATTCCTTAACACATTATGCTTTTGTGAGAAATTGATTAATATATTCATATTGAAATGAACCCAAATATTTTCGGCTGCCACTCATCAAGAGTATTAATCGTCAGCAATTAGTAGAGATTTGGGAACGGTCGTTTGTAT
This sequence comes from Botryllus schlosseri, assembly GCA_000444245.1. Classification (NCBI taxonomy): domain Eukaryota; kingdom Metazoa; phylum Chordata; class Ascidiacea; order Stolidobranchia; family Styelidae; genus Botryllus; species Botryllus schlosseri. The sequence goes on along the minus strand of ATSW01108525.1, from coordinate 8,949 downwards.
ATCAAAAATCGTATCACAATATATGACAAATGTTGATCATCAATGTTCTTCCCAATTCTCTACAGGTTCATTTCAATATGAATATATTATTCGACTGTATATTGAAGTTCTGTAGCTGGAATTACCGTTAAAACAGCCCGACCAGATCTAATTCAATCGAACTTTTACGGGTTCGGCGCGTCTACGCCAAACTTGATCTTAGACTCATCGTGGCCGTTTGAAAAACAGGTGCTCGTCAGTTACGTGCTTGTCATGGTATTTCGCACGAATCATACAACACACCCGTCTATGTGCTGTATGTAACACACCGTTGCGATAAGTCGCTAGCAGACGTAAACAGAACGAAATATTCACTGTATAGTCGCGATACGTAATGGACTATAAGACGAAATCTGAAACACTTCTAAAAGCTCTCGAGAACTTTCGGATGCACGCGATATCAACTGACCACCGCGATGTTATTACGTCACCGTTACCTTCGTATTACCTTATAAGGAATTACTTCCGATTTCCACAGAAGTGTCCACTTGAACATGAGTAAGTGGGCAGTTAAAGAATATTCAACCCCGACGGTTGTAAAATGGGCATTAGCATTCAAATGCTGAATCATAAGCCCATCCACGCGTACCAGTAAATTGACAGAAACCCAGCTGTGTTTTGAGAATATCGTGTTTTGCGACCGTAAAGATGCGAAAAGAAATTGCACTTAGCGCGCGGTATATTTACTGTTAATAAGCGGACCATAGGTTTTCAAAGCTAAATAAATATATGGTCCACTCAGAGCTCGTAACCGATAAGCGCTAATGAAGTAGTATGGTTTAATATTGGTTGCATTATAAATAATTATGTCATCGTTACTATTTACGTCATAGTGCAAATAATGACAGATGGTAAAAGGTTAGGATTGATACGAACTCGGTTGATTTACGGATGGGAATGGATCGGCCGTAAGCTAGTAGAATGTCGTGCACTCTTAGCGAAGAGTTTGTATCCAAACCCAGGATGACATTAAATATTTCTCAATTCCGTGTCGTGCCGATCCTATCACACGCCGAGATCAGACATCATATGCACGCAACCGCACATGCACGGTCACTAATTTTAGAAAATGACAACAAACCACTAGTTTTATTACCTATAGAAATATCAATCATAAACTTTTATGCCAGCAACAGACAGTACACGTGATATCAGATGATATCGCAAAAGTTAAACCGCACATCAATGACATCGCGTATAAGGTTGTGGCAGGAAATCGCACTGTCGGGAAACAGTAGAAGTTATTTCTCTTTAGGTACTGCACGAAGGAGTACGCGCGCGGGAAATAATACAACTGGAAACCGCATTTCCTCTAATATACATCACCGCGAAAATATTCCGCTACCAGCGAGGAAATTCTGTATCATTGGCATCAGATGTTTTCGGTTTCAATAACCGCGTCGTGACGCGGATGTGCTGCAAGGTTAGACAGGAAATGTAGGAGGTTGTAATCGTATCGGAATGCCTATTGCAATTGCTCTATGGAACTAGAACACAACTATGGCTCACTGGAACAGGTTGGGCTCAACGATGATATACAGTAACGGACAATGCAAATTACGGAATCCATTAGAATCAATGGAATCGTAACTTTCGAAAATCGAATCCCATGATTAAAAGCAATTCATCAGAAATAATCAGATCGCGGGTGCTCTGTGTTTTAAGGCGAGGGCAGTGGCGAGATAGCGCAGTGGTCTAATCCACAGCTGAAACACCAATGGGTTGCGGGTTCGAGTCCGGCCGAGGTCGACTCCAGAATTCCTACCGAAGTGTTGGAGGTTTATCTAGGCTACTCCTCGCCATCTCATCCGCGCAAGCGGTGTCTTAAAAAAGCCCAGAAGTGGGCCGTGCTATAATTCGGCAGCTACGGAATAAAAAAATAAGAAATATCGGCCTGGTGCATGGCCTACTAAAACAGTAGATCATGCCTAGTGTAAATGACCATTGTAGTCGACAAACATCATGAATACCACAAAACAAACAAACAAGGCGTAGGCAAAATGGACTTAGTTGATATTTCACAGTATAAACTGTCTTGCTAGTGTTGGTCGCATGCTCCAGCATCCCTCAAAACAGTAAGCGATGGTGCAATGTGCATACAATGGTATATATGGTATACAAATATTGTGTACTATGGGCCTGCAGGGCACATGAGCTCATTAAACACACATTTTTAATCACTACCCTAGTATTTTGTTTCAATTGTTGATGTTTGTGGTATTCATGGTGTGTTTCGACTAGGGATGGTGTGAACCTCTGAAAGGTTCAGGTTCGTGTGAACGCGAACGTGAACCTCATGACGTCACGTGACGTCATATTGCTAATTCTAACCCTAAATTTCATTGAGGTGATATATAATAATGTACACGATACCTAGCGACGACTCGGGCCACATAATGCCACAATGCTGAAGTACATACTGACTTAACGTCGCCGAATGTATGAACTGGGGCAATCAAATGATATAACAATCCCATAAAATCAATATCTTCCGTTGCTTCGCCAACAATTTCGACAAGGACTTGCAAGGGAATATAAGCTTACGCCTTAACGGTCCAGGCCAGATCGGATAATGTATTCGGAGTCTGAGTATTGCTACGTTGATATTGAGCAGAGTGTGGAACGGGTTTACCCCATTAACAAATTCTACAGCAGTAGCCAACATCCCGTAAACGGATTTGGTTTTTATGATACAATAAACATATGAGTTCGGGATGGACCCCATATGCTTGCCAGATTTTTTACATCAGACAGCGATATCAATTTCATTGATTGGTTGAATAAGCATCATTCACTGACTATACCTACATCTAGCGTATTTCGTTCTTGATGTCGTGTGATTTCGGGTCAAGCTCACAGCAAAGAGTCACTAAATATCCGCGAACAGAAAGCTGGATATTTCGAGCAAACTTTTGTAACAAAGATATAAAACTTTTGAGATTGTCAAGGGGCATGCTCGTTTAGTGTTGATTTTTTATACTGCCAGCGTCATGCATAGAGTGGCCCGCAGTTGAAATGCAATAAATTTGAACGAAAGATGTTACAATGAAGTGAAAATTGTAATAGATGAAAAAGGTTCACAGTGCAGAACCTACCAAGGTTCTGTTGTGAACGCGAATTTCTAAATTTGCGAGGTTCACACACAGAACGCGAACGTGAACCTCACGTTCACACCATCCCTAGTTTCGACTACAGCGGTCATTTACACCCGGCCGGTATATTCTCTACTGTGATTCCGTATCTGTCGACTTGCAGCAAAGCCCACTTCTAGGCTTTTGTATAAGACACGGTTTACGTGAATCAGACATGGCGAGGAGGCGTGCAGATAAACCTCTCACTTGGGAAGGGATCCTGGGGTCGAACTGGGTGGGATTTGAATCCGCCATACTATTCTTGCCAAATACACATTTTGAGTTATTAGGAAATCTTAAGAAGCTCATTCGAATCGAATCGAATCGAATGAGCTTCTTAAGATTTCCTGACTATTGGATTCCGAACCAAATCGCCTGATTCTATTTACCCGTAACTGGCAAAAAATCATAGCGTAATTACAAACGGGTGGCGAGCATGCTGTTATTATCATTGAATCAAGAAAAAACCCTTGTCCGTGAGGCACTCCACTTGCGCGCACAGCAAGTGATTTACAGACAATCCCAGACTAATATCACATTAGGATTAGCAGAGAGAGAAAACAATAATAACACCATGAAATTTGAAAACCTTTCGTTAAAAATCAGTCATACCGAAACTAACTTGTCTAAACCAAGCGCGGCGCATGTGGGTGATGGGAATGATCACTCAACAAGACGCTTCACGATTTTGCGTGCCATCCTTTCGCAGGGCCATGCTAAACTGCTCTGTATCGTTCCAATTTTAGTATGTGTACTAGAGATGTACAGGATCAGAATTTTGGATTCTAACCGGGCAGAAATCCGGCAAGTTTTTCCTAAACAGGATCGGATCCGGATTCACATTTATGTCTGGCTGCCGGATTCGGATTCGATGAAAGTGATTTTCTTTTTGTTTACTTGGATGTTTTGTATGAACAGACACTCCTGTGCTGAAATGCATTACAGAGGTGTAATTAAAGAAAATATCGACGACAGGGGGAAAATGATATTGGGCAATGTGTGCTCAATTGCTCAACCCCGTGCAGGATATCTTTCGGATCCGGATGTTAACATTTAAGACGGAAACAAAATCCGTATTGGAACACGATTCCATGTTATCAAACAGAATTGCATCAGGATCCCGGCAAACTATGATCCGAATACTTCTAATGTGTACCGACACCATACAGAGTGCGGCAAGCATGCGAAACACCACGCAGAACGTAGAATTTGCCACTCGTTACATATTTAATCAATTGGGGTCTGTAATCAATCCATTATTTGGCATTCAGGTTTCAATTTTGAACTAGTCACTCTGCGACGATTCGTTGATTGTCAATTAGTACTGTATGGAATCCTTCGTTAATGTCCGACAAAACTTTACAATCAAAGGCTAAACCCATAAAATCAATTAAAACGAGGAGGAAGTTGAATTGAGATTGTTTGCGTATCGCCTTCGTCGATAATAGGTATTATGAGCTGCGCTACGAACTGCACAGCGAAATGAACGTATTGTGGTTTTGTTAAGATGAATGTTTCGTAGTTTTGTTGAACTCCACGCCAATTGCAACTGCAATATTCTAAACATTAAATTATGAATCCACTGTGAGTTATCATCAGAGGGACCAGACCACCTCCAATATATATCCAGCCCACAAAATAGGTACGTTTACGGGCTGTTTTATCTGCAAATATTAAGATGAGCTGTGGGATACATGTTCTTGATAAGACCACGTACGCACGTCGTAACTTGAGTCACGGGTTGTCATTTCTGATGTGATAAATGGGCCTTGCGGAAACAGTGGGTTTCAAAGTTCACCGTCAGAACAACAAGTTTCTTCCATTAGGTTGGGTTAGAGACATTGTTATTGATCGCAATCTTGCAGTGAGCCCGGTCTGAATTTCTATCAAAGCACACATTCTTGCTTACACCAATAGGGATCTGGACAATTTCCATCATGAAAGGTTTCCAGACGGTTCATGCCCTTAAAATTGGTCAAGGGCATTTACTTGATGACGAGGCCACGTGTTACTGCAGTTAGGCAAAAGCAGTCCTATTTTACGTATGATCACACAATATTCCAGATTGCTCAACCAATTTCGACCGCGATTATAGTGAGGAATTCTCTATATGTATAAAATACTGGCGTGTATGCAATAGTGCATGCAATGCCGCCAAGGCAATCCGCGGTTAAATTAAATGAAGTATAATGTGTATCAAATTATCTATATAATTATAGTAGATAGGTTGTATTGCGCGTTGTCCGAAATAATAAACCTGGAACGGACAAACGGCGATTAACTCCGCTATCATTATTCATCCGCTATCTGAATATTTCCAAAATAGCATCGCCAACTGCGTAGTTTCTTCATCGTACTACGCAACAGCTCATAAATCTTACCCGCTAACAACAAAAATAACCAAGGGTCACCATCACAAGCCACCAAAACAAAATGACGTATGCACGTCACGCCGGCATTTCGATCAAAGATAAATCTGTGTGCAAAACCAGCTCGCAGAGTAACATACAGTAAGAACCGCAAGTCCGACGGCGAGTTTCTAATGAGTAAACGCGTGGTATGCAGAAATCGCCGCGTCGAGTATTTCGAAAACGTCATGCGAGACCTACCGGTAACGTGGGTCGCGGTTACGATCATGGGAAATTCATTCTCCCGATTCCCGGACGGTGACACAGTAGCATGACTTTGTAAGAGTCTGCAACTTCCTACGTGAAGAACTCACAAGCTATGAATCGTCGTAGTACACGTGACGTAACGCTTTTCTACGGCTTCCACGACCTTTGTTGCAGACTACTATATATTTGTAGTTATATCAAAACAATTAGACCGACATGCCGGTAATCTAATTCTAATCTAATACGGAACTGTTTCTATGTTCTCATTGTAAGTCTAACCTGATTTTTGGTTTTCCTGGAAATGCTGCAGGAGAACCGTAGCCTATAGTGCGAAACAAGCCGAGCTTGGTGTGCAAACATTTGCCACTCTCATGCTTGCTAGAAGGAAGATGTGAATTTAACATGATTTTAGTTGTATTTCTTTGTGCTTAGGAATTTAATTTCCAAGCTTTTGAGAATTCAGTAATTACAATTCAAATCGAATTTGTAAAATCTGATGAATTTCTGTGGTTGTACAACTTTGCTTTGTCGAACAGTCTTTCGACAACATATTGCTATATCACGGGCCCGATGTTGTCATTATAGTTGTTTACGACGATAGCGTTCGACACATACTCATCAGACAGCCGACGGGAGTCGAAACCAAGCTACCGGAAGACAAAACAGAGCGCGATATCGAATCTAAATCGTTGGCCACAAGCAAAACGTTTAGATCAGGGGTCACCAACCTGGTGCCCGCGGGCACCAGGTAGCCCGCGAGNACCAGATGTGGTGCCCGCGAGCCTGTTCTAAAAATAGATCGAATAGCAGCATTTNCCAATGTTNGTCNGATTATCACCAGTGAGCTTTNAAATAGATAAATTGANTGATTTAGCTATTGTTGTTTAAATCNCACTATAACATGTGACTTAGAAATGACAATACATATATATAAACACTTNAAATGATGATATCAAATATCCCCAATTACAATTAGTAATATACCNANATGTAGTAGAATAACAAGATATCGAAGACGTAGAATAGCACTANTGCGTACTGCCCATACAGNCGATATGACGGNATGCNATCCACGGTCTTCTNGAAAGGGTGGNNGGTTCCGTTATGGTAGCTCGACGTCCCGGACAATGNCAAAGTAGTAAACAACATTACTATCCGNTAGCAAATNGCGGTGACGTACTAGAAGATGCAGTATGGCCAATGTGTATTGCATATTTTGACACAGCTTGTCTCTCTTACACTCAACGCANTTTANAGTACCATGTTTCTAACTTTCTGTAATCNATGCTGCTGTCAGGTATAATGAAATCTGTCATGTCTGGATGCTGAACAGTTAGAGATTGAAATTGTACCACTGCAAAATCACCTCCACCTCAAAGCCCACAAGGCTGCAGCAAACTTTTGGTGGTTTGTTGACACGGAAAAGTACAGTGGTGAATGCGCAGCAGCTATGAAGGTTGCAAGCGTGTTTGGTTCAACTTATCGTTGTGAATCAGCCTTTGCGGACACGACATTCATCAAATAACAAACACAGAACACGCCTCACTAATGCACATTTGGAACACTCACTCAGAGTTGCAGTGTAACTTACACTGTGTAAGTTACATACCAGAGTACAGCGCACTAGTTGATAGCATGCAATGCCAAGCCTCCCACTGACTGGTTTAGAAACAGATAACACGATGTCCAGTATAACGCGTGACGAGATTTATATTAAAATCTGAGCTTACAGTTGTTATATAATTTATATAAACACGGTGCGAAGTAATTCGTGATTTCTTTAAAAGTCTTAGTGGCTAGCTGGTTGAAATATGATGTTTTTATTTAAAAGAATCTCTTAGAAGTCTTACCGCTATGCGATACCTGCCCAATGCTTTGAATATCAAAGCGGAAATTGTGTCTGGCACGGATAAACGGCGGGAGTAAATGGTAGCCCGTCGCTTCAATCAGTACCCAAAAGTAGCCCTTGGTTGCAAAAAGGTTGGTGACCCCTGGTTTAGATCAAATACCCAGCTTTGAGGATTGTTATACTTCGAATGCCGCGCTTATCAAAGTGACGATGGCGCGAAACAACACCCAGACATTCCGAATTGAATATTCTTTCCTTCTCTCTCTCTCTCCCACTCCACAGAAAACTTCTGGAATCGCACTTTCAACCATTCACGTGTAAAGCATTCATATGAATCAGCTCACTGGCATTTATAAACACATGGCCATACCACAACCAATACGTTGTTATTAATACGAATCAAACTGTATGGCTGTGATTCGACCGTCCTGTCATCGATACTGAGACTTGATTTGATTACCTATATGCCGAGGTCATCAACGTAGTCATATTTTATGCTCAAGTAGAAATAAAAGTAGCGACGCAAAGTTCTGCTCAATTAGAAGTATAGAAGTAACGATATCCTTGACGTGTCGAAATTATTTCAAGTGGAAATGTAAAATGAGTGAAAGGACTCAAGTAAGTATTTTGAAAATGTAGATTTCGTCGAGACGTTGCATATACTTTTGGTATAGTCGATCGAAAGTGGCTACTTTCGAAATTGGGTGTATCTTAGCGAATAACGAATAAAGGCTCTACAAACTGGTGCGATTTTCCAAAATACATCCAGTAACCGGGATGCAGGGCCTATTTCGCAAAGTTGTTATGGCAATTTCACTTATAAACGTGGTCGAAAAATATCGCTAACTACTTTCTGAATTACGAAATCCAAAAAAATAGTTTCGCTTAAAAAACTGGTAAGTAGAAACGTAGTCACAAAACATAACCATGACTTGGGTAAGACTATAGTCAAAAGCTAGTTGAGTACTCCGACAAAGCAGAATTACGATTGTTGATATGCAATGTTCTTTCCAATTATCTACTAGTTGTTGACGATTACCTGTGGCGAGTGTCTGCCAAAAATATTCGATTTTTTTTAATGTGAATATATTATTCAATTGTATGTTGAAGTTATGTACATCCACGAAGTTCTTCAAAGTCGAATTTCGGAACTGGCTACCTTTGCTGATTTGCTTAATAGTTTAGGTCCTACATCAGTTCCGACTATCCGAAAGATTTAACATGCACGTGAGCTATTTATAACCGTCGCAAAAACCATTGCCAATCGTTGTCATGTGCTTTAAATCACTCGAGCTATTACAAAAGGAATTCCTCC
>ATSW01108503.1:0-10959 GCA_000444245.1 Botryllus schlosseri | reverse complement strand
CGATATTAGAGTCACCCAAAATGACCAGAAACAAGTTTATATCGTGAGGAGCAGACGATTCCAAGTTGGTATATCTATATGGGGTGTATCATTTTTATCTGACCTTCGCATGTGTACTGTGGGGCTCAGAGTGCAAAGCAAGCTACTGTCAAAGCAAGTCGCATTGCCGAGATTAGGTAGAACTCAAAAAATCGGTAGTCTATTCGTTAATCCAATTTAGATGTCGACGGCCGCCAACACATGGTAAATGAATTACTTGTCGACGGCCGCACAAAATTCCTCCTACAGGCGCAGGTTGGCCACCGCTGCAATAAGTTCATTACCAACGTTTAAATGATGAGAAGCGTTTGCTTATAATATCACAAAAGGAATGTAATTTACAGCTGCGTACAGTCGATATGACCATTGTACTATATTGGACACCCGGCCAACATGTTCTAAAGCAGAGGTCTCAAACTCAAATGTGCTCGCGGGCCAGTTTTCCTGTTTTGACGACGCCGCGGGCCGCAGCACTTATAAGGGTATTCTATGTCTTTCCAAGTAGGCCTTATTTGGAGGGAATGAATTGTCCTATTGAAAGTGAGCCGATCCAGCAGACAGACAGTAAACAGACATCGTCAAAATGTGATTTACTCTTGTATCAACTTAGGCCGGGCACGAAAAGAATCATCACATTTATAACTATTTGAATGGAATTGTTGTTGTACTTGATATATATTAATTGTAATATATAGACACCATATGGGCGGACAAATGTATGATGCCATCATGACATAAAAGCTATCGGGTTCTAATTTTGCAGCTACTATGAATATTTTGAATTTAACAGATTGATAATAGAGACTGATCTGATATCAAAACATTTTTAGGTTGAGCATTGTAATTCCAATCCAGGATTCGGGTGTAGGCTACTTCTGATATGTAGNCTATNAATCTCATGGNCAAATATCTTCAAATACAGGAGCAGAAAATAATATAAATATAATATAAATATATTAATGAATGTGTNTTAGTGATTGAAATGTCGGAACGCCGAACGGCCCATTGTTGTTACATCGTTGTAGCGTACCACTACGGTACTCGATACCTNGAAGTGGCCTTAATAACATGGTTTAGCGACCAAAGATGTAACTAACNGATTGCCCATGGNTGCCATAACTACTTGCTTAGTTAGCGAAATACCAAGCTNCGACCTTCTGATNTATTACTATTCTCCTGATACGTGATTAGTTTGTTGCGTCCATGGTTCTCTAACAAATTCACGGCATTCCGAGTCACACCGAGTCAANTCGANTCGTTTTCATTTTGNCATCGAGTTACCNCGAGTCNGAGTAATTNTAAGAAAGGTCGCGTTCAATTCCAACTCACAAATTTCAGTCACGAATCGTCTAAGGGTCAGGTTTTGTCATCATGAATTGGAAATGTGGCGAAATAGTGAATCTTCCCCTGCATGGTAGCGTTTGCAATAGATGTGATAGTGAAGTTTGATTAATAGTTTCAGGCTTTCGGAGCAATAAGAGGACATTTTGACTTTATAACCTGAAAAGATATATGTGACACTTATATGTTGTCAAATTAATAAAAATCTAAAATGTCGTCGCGGGCCGCACAAAATGCTCTGATGGGCCGCATGCGGCCCGCTGGCCGCGTGTTTGAGACCTCTGTTCTAAAGCATAAACTTGGCCTATTTATTGTGATAGCTAGTCATTGGTTCATTTTAATGTCGACCTGGTACACCCCAGTACACCCCATCGGAGTGGTACACCTTTTAAAAATTTTGGTACACCCTAGGGCAGGGGTGGGCAAACTACGGCCCGCGGGCCGCATGCGGCCCTCGACACCGTTTTGTGCGGCCCGCGAGAGTCTAAAGAAACTTACCAAAAATCTTGATAAATGCGTACTAAAAATCGAATTAATGCAGTGACTTGATTAACCTTTTTCTCAGTATATTTCACCATAATAATTCTAAGAAAGTGGTTGTCAAACGGAGGAGCGCACCCTCCTTGGGGGTCGTGAAAGCATCTGACGGGTGCGCGAAGCTGAGCTCAACTGAAATTTTTTCGCGCACCGCGCGATTTACATACGATTCTAGGGTACATACTTCCTATATTACTTTTATGTTCAATTTCTGGCGCGACAGCCCGATCTCAAGGCCCACGCAGTTTAAAAGGTTTCAACTGGTAAACATCACAGAAATCCTAAATGACATTGACATAATTCGGATCACGAGTGTGATTTCAGATTGTCAGTCAGTTTTAAATATTTCAGTGGTGTGCTTTTAATAACGATTCGCGCGAGTCTTAGGTAGATTCGTTCTATGTATGCGTACAATTAGGGTATTTGTATTTTGTCAACACATAGTAGAAGCGTGTTTGAAGCTAACATGGTTATGATGCTGTCAGCATTGTGTGTCCTGGAACTGTACCAAAAGTGGATTTGGTAAATCTATAAACAGATCGCTGCTCACAGATTCAAATTTCAATCCTGTTCTAAGAATCGGGACAACCGACAAATAGGTTATTGAGGTCGACCAGCCTATGAAATCTCGCCACTGTTTCTCACGCTTGTCTGATATCATCAAAGTAATGTTTGGTTTGCTTTGCATTGAATAAGCATATATATTATCTCCATGTCATCACTATATGATATAATGAAATACCAATACTGCGTTTTGGTGTATAATAGTCCCAATTTTATATAGTGCGGCCCGCGAATGGATTCAGATGTCGAATGCGGCCCGCGAGCTCAAAAGTTTGCCCACTCCTGCCCTAGGGTGTACGATACACCCGGTTCAAGAGCCCTGGTCTATATTTCTTGTGGTCTGCTTGATACACTAATTCCCGAATTATCGAACAATACCATTTGTCAGTGTTCCATTCGATATGAACACGGCGCATAGTGTTGTGCACGGCATTGAATTTCCTTGCCAAATATTGATACATCACATGACGGCACAATTCTGAATTTATTCGATTTGTTTGAACGGGCAACCTTCTATATTCCAATAAACTTGATTGCTGGTCGGACTCGTATCGAGAGCAATAATATCGAATTACAAAATATTGGGCATGTGATAGACAGTGCGGATTACTATTGATAAGATCGCGGCATGCGCCCGGAATTGGAATTAGCTCTAGCCCATAATCAGGCACGCAGCCAGGGGGGAGTTTCGGAGGTCAAAACCCCCTTTTGAAACGCAAAACCCCATCCTTTGGGAATGACCATTCCGACGCTAATATTCAGTTGCAATTAAATAAGTCGTATTATCACTGTTGCGCGCGGCCGCGGCCAATCAGCGAGAAGGGTGTTGCCAATTAGCGTGATTCGTCTGTGCACGTGCACAAAGTAACGCGACGCGATCTCCCGCTGAGATGATTGCAAAATTAAGTCATTGTCGATGACCTGATTTATCGCGTCTCCAACAAGCCTTATGTCCGCTGGCTTGAGGAATTGCATCTGCAATAGGCCCGGTGCGCACTACACCATCACTGGCCTGGACAGTGGCATGGCATCTGCTTTGCCTACACAATCGCCTACACAATCGCATCTGCGATAGGCCTGGTACGAAAAATATCATCGCTGGCCTAACTATCGGTCTCAGGCTTAGCATGCTCTGGCTCCCACCTCTCGATGGCTTGGAGACGATGCCGTTACGTGTATGCTGGGCGATTGGGGTTTTAGAGTGACATCGCGAAACTGAATGACATTGAATGTCGGCAAATATGTGCGTGCGTACATGCCACTATGCGTAATTGATTTCCGCTAATATGCTTATCATATGCGCTTGCGCAAGTTTGTCAACACAGGGAGATTGTATAATCGTCATTATGCATGTACTTGAACCTAATGATTTGATGCTATATTAGTAAATTCGAAAAAAATGGAAACCCCCACTTTTATTTCAACCCCCCTTATTCTTCGGGTGGCTATGCGCCTGCTCATAATCGTTACATTAAATAGAAATAGTACATGAACTATTTTCGCCGTTGGTCTTTTTGCGGCATATACACACCGAACGTAAATCGGGAGGTGCAGCAATGCCGCCAAAATCGCTGTTTCAATCTGCAATCAATTTCCGTGATGCGAGCTACTCAACGCAAAGTCAGAAACCCGTTGTGTTGGCCGTAAGAGACAATGATAACGGAGGCGTCTGAACACAGTGACAATTGTCTCGTGCGAGATCTTCGAGAAGGAATCGCAACCAGGAGAGGCGGCGCACTTGTGTTTCTCTCAATGATGCGTCGTTTGACTTTTTTTTTTATCACCAATTAGAATTCATTGACTCGAAGACGTAACGCGTGCCCCTTATAGTGTTAGTAAACACTATAATCATCATTCTTGTCTGCTTGAAACATCTAATTCCAGAGTTGTCGCGTATTGCGAACTTGCCATTGCGTAGTATATTTCGTTATTCACGCAACACAAAATTCTCAGTGGCATAAATTCCGAGTTTATTCGATGCATTTAACGGGAACCTTTTATGTTTCAATAAATTGATCGCCATCGCAGTTACACTTTTGAATGATCGTGTAGGTTACCGCTTTAAGATTCCATTTAATAACTCGACTAGATGGCTTGATATTATTAAGTGCAGGACCGGTATTATAAAACGTCACATGAGTAGGGCTGGGCACAATGATTCGTGTACTCGAATCTGAATCGAGTTTTTATTATTTTAATGATTCGAGTCGAGTAGCAAAACGCGATTTTTTTAAGTTATGAAATTATACGCTCCTCATTACTGAAATTTATTTTGTCAACGAGAATTATTGTTTTGATACTATTTTCCTCTGTGAAAGCCGTAAAACCTTGATTGGCCGTATCGCAGCATAGGAAACATATAGCACAAAACTCCGACCGTTACTGGAAAAACATTTTCGAAGTCATGATCTTCTCTCAACATTGTCACAAAGCGCAATGAAATCGGTAGGGTCGAAGAAATACCAAAGTATCTGCGATGGATAAACGGGCATTATATTCTTTGTGGTGGCACAAAAGGTACATATTTGAACTTTGACATATTGCATTTGCTGTGACGTCATAATGTGTGATACTCGAATACTCGACTCGACTCGAAGCATAATACGTGATTCAGAATCGAATCAATCAGGTACTCCATTTTGCCCAGCCCTACACACGAGTGGTTTAACGCTTAGCGGCATGTAGTAAAGTGCGTTCTAGTGTAACTATGACTTCACATATACGGAATGATTATGGCGTCACAAGACCCCACCACCTCGTACAAATATAAAAGTTGGTGCCTATGGCTATAATACCAATAGTCTTGCTTACTAAATTTTAATGACATAAGAACAAGATCATCGTAACTCGGTAAAGTCACACTATATTCGATTCTGGGATTAGTAAAACAGTCCACACGTTTCGTATGTTGCGATACAACAAATCGAGGTTTACAGCCTTCCACAATGGGAAATTGTATTGGAACTATAATTCTTGTTGATGAATTAATTCTTAGTGGCAAAGCGTCTATCATTCCAGTACACAAAAAAATTAACTGGCACAACTTGACCGGAATCATTAGAATTGTTATTCGATTGAGATTAGAGTAGTCAAATCGTTGTGCCATGTCGTGGCCATCTATTTACACCTTCATGCAACAAAACTCGCATCGTTTTGAAGTGGAAAATTACCGGATTTGGGTACTGTAATGGAGATTTGTGGCTCTGTAGAAGATTTTGATACAGTGGTAGAATTTTGACCCTCTTAACTAGATTTTCTGACGACTAAAATAGTCCGCGCCGGGCGTCGTTGCGTTGGAAAGGAATTGATTCAAAGCCAACATTTATTTTCAGGACTCGAGTCATTGCATCAACTGACAAAGGGAGATGACATGTCGCTGGAAATCAACATGATGGCGGATGGCTCAGTAGGCCATTGGGTGGTTAGATACAGGTAAGCATTATTCGAATGCATCAATTAATACACAAAGTTAAGAATGAAGCGCAATGATTAAGCAGGCATACGAAAGTGTTCCATCTTACGCCATGACTTGGGCTTGTATATACACAGTTATCAGAGGTGGTCAGTAACGAAGTACTTCTACTTTTTGGAAGTACTCAAGTAGTTTTCCTCTACTTCTGGTACTTACTCAAGTAGATCTGATTTTCTCTACTTCTACTTCTACTCCGTAATATTTTGTGATCTACTTACTTACTTTTCGCTATTTTCAGTTTGTCAAGTAGAAGTAATTTAATCCCCCCAATACGAAAGATAGCCTGAGGAATTTCGGGGTTGTTTTCACGGAGTACCAACATTTAATATTCATAAAAGTCAAGTAAAGCCCAGAAATTTTGTTGCGCTTTGCGCACAGTAGGCCTAGTTGTGGAGTGACAAATATGTTTGCACGAAAGTATCAGTGAATATAATTTAGGTACCGGATTGCTTGGTTCCGCTCGCACCGCATTGTCGCCCATACCAAATATTTCATCACAGTAAATATGGCCCATCATAACGTTTGAAACTACCGTTTTGCAATCTAGCAAATACCTATCCTATCGTAATCTAGCAGCCCATGACGTGTCCTGCTAATCTGGAAAATCCGACATTTTTTTCACGTTACACCTGTTTTAGCAGATCACCTTTGAAGCGTTATGGACAAAAGATATGAAAGATAGTTTCCGTTTTTTAGAAGTCGTATTTGTATTTCACTTTCAATTCCGAGTATCATACTTTGAGTTCTAATTACTTTCAGTTCTTTTGTCTGCAGAACATACATATTGAAGCATAAAAGCAAATGTGCAAGTGTAATGCCTTTATATTCCAAAAATAAAGCTACACTAAATATAAATTTTACGATCCATAATATTTGTTATTCGCGCGAAGTGTTCATACCGTATCCGATACAACTTCTTCGTATTGCTCTTCGCCTAAACTTGGAGCCTTATAATATAGGGTAGGGCGCCATGCCATGATATTATCTAAAATGGGGTATTCTAGTAAACAATGGGTTAGTATCGCATTTTCCTATCAATACTATAATTTGCATCCCATGATGCGAAAGAATGCTTATTCTGTAGAAAATTGTTACCTGCTGGGATGCATGAATACGAATCAAGCTCTCTGCACCTTCCGCATAGCTCAATCTGCAGCTTTTGACAGTCCATGCGAACGAATTAAGACTGGTTTCAAAACTTCTTACTTACTTGAGTAGATTTAAAGTCAGTCAATTCTACTTCTACTTCAAGTAGCTTTTGGTTGCGTATGGAAAAAGTACTTCTACTCGTACTTGAGTATATTTTTTCGTCGCTATTTATACTTCTACTTGAGTAGCTTTCTTGACTACTTTGACCACCTCTGACAGTTATACACCGCAAAATGCGCTTTCCTGAGAAGAGGTTCATGTTATTCAGTGATCTAAACCTCCTCTATACAAAGCACTGAAAATGCCCACCTATGGGAAGGGATTTGATTGCAAAGCAATGGGTAACGTAATAATGACGAGTGCGGCTCATCACGTCATCATCGTCACAATCGTCGAATCGTGACACCATGGCTAAAAATTATTTGCCGTTTCAGCAACTTCAGCATTGGCCCCGGAACCGACTTCTACAGACTGCACGTATCCGGATTCTCCGGGGATGTCGGAGATGGTCTCGAACGCAACAACAATCATCAATTCACAACGAAAGACGCAGATCACGGAGGTTGGCCAGAATGGGAGTGCTCCACTCACCACGAAGGAGGCTGGTGGTATTCCCGTTGCGCCAACACCGATCTGAATGGAAACTTGAACAAGACAAGCGACAAGGAAATTGGTGGGAGTGGCATGAAGAAATCGGGGATGCTGTCGGATGAAGATCTACAAAAGAATCTCGGCTAATCACAGGGTCGATAAGAGCCTAACAACGACCGACAAACATTTCTTATTTTCCAAATAATCGCCAGACTGTGTAGTTTCCACCTTTACGATAAGCAGCCGAAGGTCGAGTACAAGTAGAAAGTGACGCAAAACAATTTTATAACTGAGGCCATTTTTATATGACCATAAAAAATCAATAATATGACTTTCTTTTTTGAAAAATATGACTTTATTTGAATTTATGTGAAAATCATGTATTTTTACATGCGAACAGTGTCACTCACGGAGCTAAAGTGTAAACATACGCAACATAGCAGTAATACGGCTCCATTTTCATGTTTCAGTTTGTTCCAGTTCCAGTTTCATGTAGTGTGGAATGTTAGAGTCTTTGAAGTTACGATTTGGACGTAAAATGACTTTGGTAAGGAAAATGAGCGCTCCACGCTGATGTGGGTTGACACTTCTGCAGTTTTGCATAAAGCGCTGCTAAAATGTCTTGTCCTTGTAGCTCCATAATTTGTTTCACATCGTTTTTGTCCAATCGCTTCTTAATGTAATTTCTGAGCTCAAGTGGATATTTTCCGAAATCAAGGGCATTTAGCTCAGCATGCGCCTCTTTACAGTTTGAGTATTAAGTTTGAAATATTGTTATAGTGGAGGCCTAGTTCTGTTATCTGACTAGTCAACTTCGGATCAGTGACTGAATTTTTGACGCTCTTTACAATAACGCCTTCACCTTCCTATGCATTGACTATTTCTTCAACTTGTGGATGTCTCTCGGCATCATATTGAGCAGCATTCACCCAGCTACCCCAACGAGTAACTGCTGTGCTTTCTTATTGCTTAATTGCTTCACCGCTTAAATTGGTATTTTTTATTCAACGTATACAGCGATAAGACTTTATAACTCGAAAATATGGCAATATAACTTGAAAAGCTGATTTATGACCTAACCAAAAAAATATGACTTTATATGAATTTATAAGTTTCTTAATCTGGAAAATCCATTTTTTAACGGTAGGCCTACTCCATTTTTAGCAGATCACTTTTGAAGCTTTACATGAATTATATTTCCGCTTTTTTAGAAGTGGTCTTTGTATATCTCTTTTAATTCCGAGTATCATACATTGAGGTCTAATTACTTTCAGTTCTTTCGTCTGCAGAAGATACATGTTGAAGTATAAAAGCAAGCGCAGTAATGTGTCTACTTTCCGAAAATAAAGCTACACTAAATATAATTTTTACGATCTACGATATTTGTTATTAACGTATACTAATCGCGGAAAGTGTTGAAACCGCATCCGATACAACTTCTCCGTATTGCTCTTCTCCTGAACTTGGGGCCTTATAATATGGGGTGGGCCTTATAACATGCCATGATATTCTCTAAAACTGGGTCTTGTGATATACTTTGCATCACATGAAGCGAAAGAATGCTTATTCTGTCGAAAATTGATACCTCCTGGGCTGCATCAATACGAATCAAGCTCTCTGCACCTTCCGCATAGCTCAATTTGCAGCTTTTGACAGTCCATGCGAACGAATTAAGACTGTTTTCAAAACTACTTACTTACTTGAGTAGATTTAAAGTCAGTCAATTCTACTTCTACTTGAAGTAGTTTTAGGTTGCTTATGGAATATGTACTTCTAGTCGTACCTGAGTAGATTTTTTCGTCGCTACTTCTACTTCTACTAGAGTAGCTTTCTTGACTACTTTGACCACCTCTGACCATACCTACTAGCACATTTCCATATTTCGTACCGTAATTTCTTTCCATACTTCCATACCATACCATGGCCTGCACCCAACTATGAACGATGATATGGATGAATAGAGTTGTTTCTGTCTCGTATGTTTTGATGCTCTCGAAATGATGCACCGGTCAATGTGGGGCTGAAAGCCAGTGTTTCTTCAAGCCAAATGTGAATAATTCATTCCAGGCCAGGCGGCCAAGCATCTAGGACTAGGTGGGTGTCTGATTTCGAAGACTACTACAAGTCGTTTCGACACCGTCCTATCTTTCATTGTATCGCAGTCTTGTGGTGTATTGCAATGATGGAAATTGTAGGAATAACTTGAATTGAATTGAAATTCCATTATGCAACGGCTTTGAAAGGGTTCGCAGCCCAAAACATACCAAGATTCGTTCGTGAAGGCAATCATAATGAATACGAACGCGAACTTTACACTGACTTTCGCGCAATCCGATTTAATTTCACTGTTATAAAACGTCGTGTGTCTGTTAGATAAGAACTGTTGTGATTATTTATATACGACTTTCGTAATATTACCCTCATCCATCATTCGTGCCTTAGATCTATATATACTCAAACTCATATTCGAGGTCAATGATTGATTTCCATGATCACGTAGAATCATCGTCGCATACACACACAGAATTTTCGTCACAACCAGCCACCATGTGAACCGCAACAACATGAAGTAAACAGTTTGATGCCCATTGCGTATGCTTCTGCCCCGTAACGATACACGTGCTATGCACGCACCATGTATCTTATGTGATTGTGTCTATGGAATTTGAACCTATGTTGTATTGCGCTGCAGTAGCGGATCTACGAGTCGGCCCAGGGAAGTCCCACTATTTTTAATAAGGGCCTAAGGCCCAGCTCACTCACATGGGTGACATTTGATATACTTTAATACTGTATGGTTAACCTTAGTCGTAGTCTGCTGGGTGAAAATTCCAGGGTGAGGGGCGAAAAATACTCCCACAGTCACGAGACGTAATGAATCTATTGGGACCTGGTGAATATGAACGGAAAACACATGAACTCGGAACGCACGAGTGTAAAATTGACGAAGAAATCGCCTTTTGGCCTGTTTCTACGTTTGTATATTTATCACTTTCTTGCTATCTTGCGTTTTGTCTGCTCTGTTATTTCAAAGTGCGTGTGACTTATTCACGGATGTCGTAAGCAAGCAACTTCCAAAACAACAAATGCGACCGCGGTCCTAAATTTACGTTAGCCTTTCGTGAAGGGCTGTTTCACACATCCCATATTTTGGTATTGGGTTCCACCATACGAATATCTAGTCTAGGGGAAGAAGCGTATGAATCGCCGCCGCACACATCGGGGTAACAAGCACACCTTCCTTTCCCATTAGCGAGATATAGCAT
>ATSW01108497.1:0-12219 GCA_000444245.1 Botryllus schlosseri | reverse complement strand
CCCCAAGATAAAAACACGCAACATTTATAAAAATGGACATATCGACGTTGGCCAATACCGCGACACGACGCACCAAGACATATAACGATTTAGGACTATGCAACTCCAAGAAGTGTGCCAGAACGATCAGCAGCGCGAAAACCTTGGCCGAAAAGTACTGCCCTTACGCTGACCGAAAACTTCGTTATATATACAAAATACCTATAGATTTAATTGTCCATAGGCGCCTAAATGACTGGCGCCGAATGTTCCTGTCTTGGCAATCTGAACCTCACAAGACGAATACCATCCCACGGAGAAAAATGATATGCCAGTGAAGAAATACCAATTTGAAATTGTGTGCGTCTTTTAGTTTAGTACGTTTAGCCGATTCTATATTTTTTGATATAGCAGACAGGAGGTCACGAAATAACATCATGTAACGAAGTCATACCAACGGGTCCACCCGCCCGAAGATGTTTAATTATTATTTACGGGCCCTACAGTTTCCAAGACACCTCACTCAGCTCTACCGGTAAATCTGATAACGTGAGCAAAGAGGACAAGAGAATTGATAGCAATATATATGCAATTCCTGATCTTATTGACCGAATTTATCATGAATTATCGAAAATTTTTGCGCTTCACGCTTGCTCACTAAACAGTATAGCTAATTTCGTGGCAAAGCGAACAACATGAGGGGGGGTCCCGGTTTATCACCCTGGGAGCGCTAGACCCAAGTTTTTTGGGGGCCTGACAAAGTGCTGTTTTGTTCCTGCCAACGCGTATATACGCAAGAATATGTTTAATTATTATTGAGGGGTCTTACCTTTTCAAATACATCTCACTCATCTCTACCGGTAAACCTGATTTCGTGAACAGGGAGGGGATAAAAATTGATAGCAATATATATGTAATTCCCGATGATACCGACTGATTCAATCATGAATTCTTGAAAATTTTCGCGCTATGCGCGTCTAGGCGAGAATAGCTGGCCACTAAACAGAGATCCAATATTGATGACAAGTAGCGGCAAATAGCGGGCAGCAACTGGGGGGTCTGGGGAGCGGAGCCCCCCATAAGTCCGGTTTATCACCCTTTGGGGGGCCCAAGACCAACGTTTTTTTGGGGGGCCTGACGAAGTACTGTTACGGCCCTGCTTACAGGGATGAGATAATTGGCTGTGCTTGATCCGGGGCATATACGATATATAATGATTTGAGTACTTGAATCTAAAGCGAGTAATAATTGTCATGATTCAATGACAGTGACTCATCAATTGTCGCGTAACTGCTGATTTCACAAAAGCCTATGTCGAAAGTCACCAGATTTCTTATTTTTTCAGAAAATGAAGCCAGCTAACGAGTTACATTCGCTTCAATACAACTGTCACCATTTGCTATCGTTGGCCGCACCGCGCTGCTATCGTTGGCCCCGGTTTATCCGTTTTTTAGTCAACCATGCCCATTGTCGTCGAAATCCAGATTTCGTGTCATTTATGGCGTTTTAGTTGTCCATGTAAAATCCCCTGTCTATCGGGGAGTGCGAATTGCCAAAAATGAGATTATTTGGGCGTCATCGGAGGATATTTTCCGTTTATTGAAAAAGGAGGACAAATCCTCCTTAAAGAAGACGTATGATAACCATAAATATTAATATATGTAATACAAAAGAACATTGTATTAACCGCAAATTTTCAAATCTGATGGAAAATTCGTGACCGACTTTAAAGGTTCCAGGATCATGGGCATAACAATTTTGATATTTTCGTAATCAGTACAGCATCAGCGTTTGATTGATATCGGTTTTTTCGAATTCCTCTCTCGATGAATCTGTTCAAATATTGCTTTAATTAGCCTATCCTTCGTCGCAATAAGACGGAAGTTGTATACTTATGTCCATGTCTATACAACGACTCATGATCTGCCGGTCAACTGTACGCGTCAATCCGCCTAATTTCCAATCAACACGGAAGCAAAAAATCAATCAATCAATCACTCTCACGTGCGATATACTCAGCGGCCGAGGCAATACTAAACATGAGCTACACAAAGGCACACGCACCGCAGTAGTTTTCGTTCGTCGGCTTTATCAAGTTTCACAATGGAGAAGTCACACAAAGTTGTGCAATAATAGCTTTTGGTCACCTGCAGAAAATATTGAGACCCAAGTGCAGTGGGTCGTACGATTGGCCATATTGCCGATACTAGTGTAGGACACTATGGTTGAACACTCCAATAGCGAGGTACAGCTCTTGTCTTCTTAACCGCGATACTAGTTAGGTACGAAATTGTAGCATTCTGAAAAATAGATTTGCTCCGTGAACGGAAGATCAACTACGATGCCATTCTCGATAGATTAGAAAGCGTTGGCTGCGACGAGTTGAGATAGAACCCGTAGGTGGCGCCCAAGTTCAAATAATATACAATTTTATTTATTATCAAAAACCAAATGCGCATCTCGAAAAATAAGATAATCATCGGATTATATATTTTCATCCGGTCAAGATATGTACAGTGCGATACACAATGTGATGTAATGAACAGATTAGTAGGAGGATGAATCGACCAGTCCCGCGGCCCAGCAGTGCCCCCACTGCCCCATGTCAAATGTTCGATGTTAACCATTATTCGACGCTATTTCTTCTCTTTTAGACGCTCTGTCTTGTTCTTCAATTTTTGATCGCCGTAAGAACACAGAGAATGATAAACATGCTACTGCTGAGCATTGATCCCAGTATCTGGCGGCGCTACGCCACTCCCCCGTTTGCGAAATGACGCGAGTCAGGTGCTGAAGTCATGTGAAAAAGTCGACTAGAGTCATCCCAACACTGCTGTTTAAATTTAACGACATATTTTAATCAGCACAAGAAATAGCAGAAGAAATCAAGGTTATGTATTTGATTGTTTTACGCAGTGCCCCGAGCTAAGCAACATTTTGCGCGAAAATGCAGCAACATAGGCTATTAGATAAACAATAAACACATAGGAAGCATTACTAAATATGACTCGAGAATGCGGTCGGACTGATCTTGTCTCACAAACTAGTATTTTCCCATGGCGACGGCCATTGTTTAGTATGAAAGCGAGCCACTTTCTCGAGATATTGTGCGTGATAGCGTGCTGTCCCGGTTCATTTCACCTCACTGTGTCATCACAAGCGAGTGATTTCCGAAGCATCAACAAACAGAATGCATAGTGCGTGCAAAGCAAAGGTTCAGAAAACGCCCACAAATCATAAAAAGAGAAGCCACAAAAGTTGCAGGATGCATAATACAGAGGAGTAGGCAGAGAGCAAGACGGATTTGTAAAGTGCTAAAAGTTACTTTATCAATGAAAATTGTTGCTTCGATAACACTGGTCAACAAAATGAAAAAAAAAATTTTAGGCAGACCATCTGAGAGCCGTTTCTGGGGTTTTTGAGGTTGCTGATTACGAATATCACATTAGTTTTGTCAGATTGGCTCTCTGTCAGAAGATATTTATNCNCCTAAAAATGCCCAAAATTANNGTATTTANCCTTNAATATTTCACTTGGNNGGAAGAAAATCGTAGTTTTTTTCTAATTTTATANTGCGCATAAATNGCTAATTGACTATGAAGAACCCTCATGTCATNCTCAGTCATTCNATCAATATTAACATGGCATGATGNGAAATATTTNTTTGTCAANAAAGCAGTTTGTCNAGCCTAAAAATTGTACTTTNCCAAAACGGAAATTCATCTTCTCCTGTATCAATTGGTCATTCTACCAAGATTAAAGAGGAGTATAAAACTATAAAATTTGTCCTTGAAAAACTTAACTACAATACTTATATGTGTCTCATTTCTTTTGACTGGTAAATGGATAATTTTCCACTGAGTCAACGAAGTGGGTATACCTAGTAACCCTATCAAACGAGAAGTTTAAATCTGGTATCTGGTATATTCGAATACCGATGAAAGATTCCAATTTCACATTAGGAGGAGTTCACAGCATTTAATTTCCCCTAAGATGTAGTAAATAAAACTTTTTAGCTGATCACAAAGCACCCAACTACAAACAGTTGGTCCGAAAATTCGTATGTGCATATCGAAAACTTGGAACAAACATGAGCATAAAAGTTCACTTCCTGTTCAGTCATCTTGATATATTTCCCGATCATTATGTTGATTAGCAAGGGGAGAGGTTCTAACAAGACATCAGAACAACAATAGAAAGATACCAGGGCAGATGAGATGAACCATTGATCATATTATGTCAGACCGTTGCCGGAACCTTTCGAGAAACAGCACTGAATAGCTTACAGGCGAAAATCGTACAAAAAAAAAACAATTTCGATTTAAAATATATCAATAATATTGTATTCCAACTGACTATTTCAAATTTACAATAGGTGGTTGACGTAAAACTGATTGAATTACTGCCACGTTATTTGAGTATCTAGGTAAATACTTTTATACATGACAGGAGTTATTTATGTACATTGTACATGATATCCGTGAAAGTCTGTAACTATGATAAATCTGATACCCCAAAATATAGTGCTGTTGCTGTATTTTGATTTAATATAGTCTTCTGTGTGTAAAAATAACAAGTAGATTGAATTTCTAAACTTTATAGTACCACTAAGACGATTTTATATCCAGTCAATACCGCGAAAATGGGAGATTTTGGTCAAAACAGGCCCATGGGTTATCTCCACAACAAGAGCCAATTTGAAAAAACTAAGGTCATATTCGGAATCAGTGCCCTTCAGAACCCCCAAAACCACTCTTACTTTGTCTGCCTAAAAATATGTGTTGACCAGTGTAATATTTTCCATTCCGGAAGCCTTGAAACCTCGACTGTTCGTATCACATTTCGCAGCATACGAAACAACTCAATATTGTTCAACCCTATGGTTGTTACGCGAGCCTATAGGGAATTCCAGGCGAGGTCATCTCTGGTTTTTTCTCGACACGAAAAAGTCGTGTAGTCTGACAACAAAACCACTGTCATGTTATAATAGGCAAGCTCTAACGTCACAAGCAAAACCAAATGCTTGTGACTATCTACCAGACAATAGCGCGAAGTAGTTATTAAGCAGCAGAGAAGACCACTTGAGATACCTCGATGACTAGCGGCCGCCGATAGATAACGAAGACATAAAGTTGTGATAAAATCGACAACATTCATAATCTCGAAACGTGAAGGCACGTTTCTAATAATAGATGCTAATTTGCGACATTGCTTCGTAAATTACTCCCCCGCGAACGGTATGCATTGTCGCGCGAATTTTAGAGCCCGGGGATGGACATTAGCTAGAAACTTTTCAGATTGTCCAAATTGGATTAGAATTAGAATTATAGTTGCACAGTATATTCAAATTAGACGAGAATTAGAAATTGCAGAAGCTTGGAAATCGAATATTTCGAATTAGAAAGAGATGCATGTTAAGTTCGTATCAAAGCAGAGGCCATTCTCATCAGCACGAGAATTGCAATTGTCTGTACACCGAGCTTGGCCCATTTCGCATTATATAGCTCTCCAGTAGCGTTTTCAGGAAAAGCATAAGTTAGATTAGAATTAATTGAGAGCGCAGGAACATTTCACAGATTAGATTACAATTAAATTATATACCTTTCGCTGTAGTTAGTCCATGTCTGTTTGATGCTTTTCATGAAATACGGCGATGTAAGACATCTTCTTGCCAGGGCGACGCGCGAGGCGTCAATTAGCGCGCTGCAAAACTTTAACCCCAATTTCCATAACATTGCGTCACCGTCTGCTATCTAATTAACCCGATCTAATTAGACATCAATCTCAAACAATTAGCTATCCTTTGTGAGGTGACAATAAAGTCGTTACCCCGCGACGACATGAATCAGCAGCGATTGCAGCTTAATGCATTCAATAGATTGTCAACGTTTGTGAAATAATCACTTGATGGTGCAGACCTTCACGCTACATCGCACCAGGTGATTCGTAGATATTCTAGTTATAGATATACAATTGAATGGTACCTTTACAATGGAATAAATATTGAAATTTTCGGTTGATACTCGTCAGGGGTAATCGTTAGTAAGAAGTAGAGATTTGAAAAGAATATCTTATACCAACGTCCAACAATCGTTGTATAGGGTATATTGAAGTTCTGTACCTCCGAGACCTCTCTTCTATCTAGATACAAAGATGCCCTCCTATCTTTTCATTGTATTGGAATATTGTGGTGTATTGATATGATTAGATTATTATCAATAAACTAATACTGATACCAACACTGATAGCCTACGTAGTAGGGATGGTGTGAACGTGAGGTTCACGTTCGCGTTCTGTGTGTGAACTTCGGAAATTTAGAGGTTCGCGTTCACAACAGAACCTTGGTAGGTTCTGCACTGTGAACCTTTTGGTAAATTGTAATTTTCACTTCATTATAAGATCTTTGGCTCAAATTTATTGCATTTCAACTGCGGGTCACTCCATATGCATGGTGCTGGCAGCATAATAAATCAACGCTTAACGAGCATGCAACATGCACCTCGACAACCTTAAAAGTTTTAGTTGCTTTGTAGCAAAAATTTTCTCGAAATAACCAGCTTTCCGTTTGTGAATATTTAGTGACTCTCTGCTCTGAGCTTGACCCGCAATCATACAACATCACGAGCGATATGATGCTTATTCAACCAATCAATGACATTGATATCGTCTTCTGATGTAAAAAATCGAACGGGTGTACGGGGTCAATCTTGACTTCATATCTTTACCGTATCATTAAAACCAAATCCGTGCGATTAAGGTGCTTGTTACTGCTGCATAACTTGTTGTTGTTTGTGGTATCGGAAGCGAGTATAGAAACCCGTTGTACACTCTGCTCAATATCAATGTAGCAATACTCAGACTCCGAACACATTGTCCGGTCTGGCTAAGACCGTTAAGGCGTAAGCTTATATTCATTGGTAAGTCCTCGTTGAAATTGTTGGCAAAGCGACGGAATGTATTGATTTTACGCAATTATTATATCCTTTGATTACCGCTGTTGATACATTTAGCGACGTTGAAAACGCCGATATGTACTTCAGCATTGTGGCATTATGTGGACCGAGTCTTCGCTAGGTATCGTGTACATTAATATATATATATAGGCTATCACTTCATTGGAAGATAGGGTTGGAATTAGCAATATGACATCACGTGACGTCACGAGGTTCACGTTCGTGTTCACACAGAACCTTTCAATAAAATTCGCGTTCACACGAACCCGAACCTTTCAGAGGTTCACACCATCCCTACAATACGTAGTGTGATATATAGTGAGTATGAAAATTGCATCAGATGACGTCAGGTGGCGTTCAATACCACGAAAACTTAATACCCGATAGTATTTGTGACCGAACGATAAGTGATCGCATTCCAAATCTTAAATTGGCTTGAAGCGATCGCTAGTTGCGGGCTAGTTTTGAGTGTTTGTGTAAAATTGTTTTCATTTATTGGTTCCAGGGATATTTTGGAACTTGTACGTTAGCGGAGGCAGGCTTCATGTCAGAGAGCATTAATTACGGAGCAGATTGATATGTCAAGCCCAAGATTTGAAGACACTCTAGGAGGCACAAAACTCTAGTATACCATTGCGAATAGTATATTCACATTGAAACAAACCCGAATTTTTTCGACCGACGCTCGTCAGGGCTATAATCGGCAGCAACTATCAGAGAAATGAAACGAACATCGTAAATCAACAGTCGACAGTCGTAACACCAACCTCGTTTATGACAACAGAAGGAGTTCGTGCATCATCTAAAATTAGTACATTGTAATCTGTTCGCCTCGATTACTGTGTGACGCAATATTTGGTGATTGTAGGTATGCAATGTTCTTTTCAATTATCTACTATAGTTGCTGACGATTATCCCTGAAAAGTGTCCGCCGAAAATATTCGGGTTTAATTCAACGCGAATGTATTATTCAATTGTAAACTGCCATTATTATCATTATCTTTCAAGTCGCATATCAGTTCTCGCTCAAAGCGCACTTTTTTCGCACAAACCTCTATTTCACCCGAAGCTAAATTACGAGCGTTCAGAAATTTGCCTCTCACGCGATAATTTTCGGGCTAAATACTCTCGCATTAAAAAGACGAGAAAGGAAAGACAACGTTGCAAGAACAGAACAATGGAATCCTTTACTGTGACACAATAATCGCCTCCGGCGCGAATTGTCTTTTTTTCAAGACAATCTTTTGTTGGGCGATAATTTGGATTCTTGCCTCCATAACAGCGCTGGTCGTTAGGAGGTAGGCACGATTGTCGTTTAGTGTTACTCGTTCTTAGTGTGATTTCATAGAATAGGCAGGCAGTTATGAGCAGTTGTGGTTGTTTCAGCGAGTATCGTTTCATTTCTTGATTTTGAATATAACCACGAGCTGCATTTCCGAAATAAAAGCTGTTTTATATTCTGTACGTGTAAATGACTGAATGATATATTCATATTGAAACAAACCCGAATATTTTTGGCTGACACTCGTCATGTGTCGCATGACACATTCGCGTCAGCAACTAGTAGAGAATTGGGAATAACATAGTGTAAAAAATAAAATATATATAAATGACTATATTTGCGAAACCAGAAATCTCGAGCGAACCCGAAAACATTAGGAATGCCTAAGAATTAAAACAATCTTCATCTGTAATCCTATAATTTACGCGAATTAGAAAAATACACACCGCGGAAAAAGGTTCCGAAAATCACGACTTCGCGCTAAAGCTACAGAGCAACCTCGATTCTGTTACGAAACAATGGCGTGTTTCCGTGACCCGCCGTGCCAGACGCGGCTCGCACGCTAGCATTTCGAAAGTGAAACTAAGCTGTAGCGTAGCGCATCCGCGTGTTAATCGTCAAATGTGGTAGAGCTAACGCGCGTGTCAATATGATGATGTAAATTGATCATTACAAAACTGTCGGTTTGTACCAGGCTATTCTGGTGACTGTAGAGACGTTTGGTGATATGGTTGTTGATATACGATGTTATTATTCTTACAACTCTAGACAAGTTGCTGACAATAATATTCGCCTATATTTCAGTATCAATACATTTTTCCATTATCTGCTGATGTTTTGTATCTCCAAAAGTCTTCAGAAACGTGTTTGTTCAACAACAGCACGTTTTACGATCGCAAAATCGGTTCTAAAGTTTTTTGCTGGCGATTCCAATTTGGTTAAATCGATTTGGAAGCAGTTCACAAATAGCGATTGTTGTGCCATCAATTGTTGACTCACAATGGACGGGTATGGTATTTCTCGTGCTGTCATATCGATCGAAAATATTTTCTCTGGGAATCTGGAAATAGCGTGCCTGCTATTGTGAGAAACATGAGATTTTATCGAAATAACACATTTCGCGAGCGGCCCGTTTTAACAAAGACCTTTTCGATCGAAAATTACGATTTTTATGATCATCACGATTTTGTCATTGTTTGTGATGTCACTAAACACGCCAAATCACTAAAATTGCCCAATTACGCGTTGAGACAAAAACTTTCGCCCGCCGATTCTCACCCGCGCGGCGTGTGTCAGCGATATCGATTATGAATCATAATAACTTATTGTTTACTGGATATCATAATCAGTTTCGAGATTGCGGCGTGAAGGTTATTTTTTTCGAAAAAAAACGAGTCTCGTTTCACGAGACAGACCAAATCGGAAACCGATTGTCGCTCGTTAACACGCGAGCAGTGTTCCCGTCGGATGTTCATGATTACCACGACATCAAATATTTTGATTTTTGATTGTCCGCAACATTAATCAGTCTCTTGGCGGAATACATAACTGCAGTATACAATTGAATAAGATATTCAAATAGAAATATTCGGGTGTATTTTAATACGAATTTATTATTCAATTGTAAACCAACATTATTCTAATTGCGCACATCGCTAATATACGTCACAATTGAGAAATATTACGTCATAGCGCGCCCATATTGTGTTTTCTAACGCGCTTTCGCGCTCGGATCGGATCGCGCGCGTAATTCTCGCAAAGTCGCAGTTATTCTTTATTCGGAGATTAAGAGATTATGACGG
Organism: Botryllus schlosseri; assembly: GCA_000444245.1. Classification (NCBI taxonomy): domain Eukaryota; kingdom Metazoa; phylum Chordata; class Ascidiacea; order Stolidobranchia; family Styelidae; genus Botryllus; species Botryllus schlosseri. The sequence continues at coordinate 2,203 of ATSW01108497.1, read as the reverse complement.
AGCAGTGCCGACGCGAGGCGTGTCGTCCGCGTTTTGAGGGAAAAAAGCGACTCAAAACTTTCAATTCTGACACAATGAATGCGCGTATTGTCACGCTAAATCGCATTTGCAATGGCCGTGTTTATTCTTTTAAGTTCTAATCATTCCATGATGTATTTTGCACCATAATGAGCTACAGAATATTCACCAATAGACTCTTATAGGTACAGAACTTCAATATACGATTAAATTGTATATTCATACTGAAATAAACCCGAATTCACTATTAATTAAGTATCTAAGTACTTCTACTTTTTTAGGCAAAACAAGGCATGTAATTCTTACTTTTTACTCGATCTGAAATCGAGTGTAAATTTAAGACTTTATTTCTACATTTGGTTAGCTAAAAATATTCATTGGGGTATTTGGCTGTATTAAGGTGTCAAAGCCACCACGGTCTTAAAAATATTCACGCTATTCTTTACCGTTTCGCAGCAAGACTTCACTTAAGACTAGCAACGGAGCAAACTTGCTGAAGTTTACACCTGTGACTGCAGCACTGTGCTAACTCTTCGACCTGAACACTTTTTACTATACATTTACGACGACGACTTTTTCCAAAGTCGAAAAGAATATCAATCTTCTCATTTTCACCGCATTCGAATCACTTTTACGCAACGATGGAAGACTACCAGCACCTTTCCGAGACGGAGCAAGACATGGACGAGACGATCGACGTGATACCCCGTCTCCGTCGCCGAAGAGCGTTGAGGGCGGTCACGTGAAAAGGCCCATGAACGCGTTCATGGTCTGGTCGCGAGGTCAGAGGAGGAAGATGGCACAGGAAAACCCCAAGATGCACAATTCAGAGATTTCAAAGGTGAGTTACACACACAATACTAGACATATATGCAGAGATTCAAACGTAGAACTAGAACTATAAGTATACCAGCTTATTAAAACTAGCAACTAGAACTAGGACTAGAACTACTCACTTTTCAAAATCCGCAACTTGAACTAGAAATGCTCAAAAAAGTAATAAGTTAACCGCAAACTAACTAGATTGGAAATTTGTACAGGTCTGGTAAAAATGTCATTTCAATAAAGTCAGCTAGTCAGCTGTACCGATAGCTATTCGACAGTCGTAACTAAGAAAAATACTGCAAAGCAACGATTGCCACGCACAGGTCGTTAAAGGGCTCAAAGTCACTACTCCGGATCCGATCCCGACCCTGTGCGATGAAAAGGCATTCAGAGTCTCTTTTGGTCCTTCTTGTTAAAATCATGATCCTGTACATCTCTAAAATAACTACGCGATATTCATAATAAAAAGGAAAATGCATGAGAATGAAGTGATGCTAGATACAGTGCGTGGAAAAACGTAGGACAGACTTATTAGCAGTTTATTGTCTGATTATTTTCAGATTTTAAAATAACACCTACTATGTTCATATTGAAACAAAGCTGATTATTTTCGGTCTAGACTCGTTAGGGGTAATCGTCAGCAACTATAGTAGATTATAGATTGAAGTTCTGTATACCTACAAGAGTATATCTAATTTAATAGCTGTATCTCTCTACAGCGATTGGGCGCGGCGTGGAAGCTCCTCACAGAGTCCGAGAAGCGTCCCTTCATCGACGAAGCCAAAAGACTGCGAGCTCTTCACATGAAGGAACATCCAGATTACAAGTACAGACCGCGCCGAAAACCCAAGGCTCTCATCAAGACCAAAGACCGATTCTCCTTTCCGCTCTTTCCTACCTCAATGGCGTCACAAAGCGCAGATCCGAGCGCAGCGATCGCGATGGCCGCACAACAAGCAGCAGGTGAGAATCTCGCACTCTGACTTGGACAACTAGAAAATTTGCAGCTTTTACGAATTATATTTCAATTAGAACTGTAGCTGCACAGTTATTTCAAATTAGATTAGAATTTCCGAATTCTGAATATTGAATTTTAGGTAGAATTTTATCAAGGATGTAGAATTATCTTGCTGTCTAAGTGTGCTATTGCTTTTATCCGAACGCAAACCCGAACTAACCCTGTTCTAGTAGTTGCCCAGATGGCGATGGACCCGATCGCAGCGGAGAAAGCGCGCGCCGCGGCATCTGCTTTCTTCCCGCCCACAACATCCTCGTACCTGAGCGCGCTTGAGATGACATCAAACTCGTCGTCGCTGGCCAGATTGGCGGCCGCAGTCCGGGATTCGCCGCTTTACAGCGC
>ATSW01108485.1:0-11958 GCA_000444245.1 Botryllus schlosseri | reverse complement strand
GGGAACATTGACAACGACAAGGGTCGAATGCATTGCTGGAGTGCCGCCTGTTAGCTCTGAATATTATCCAGGTTTGTATACGTGGGGGTTGCATGGCTAAATTCTACCTACTGACAGAGTTGGCGAAAGTAATCTGCATTTCTACTCAAGTAGGCGTAGAGGTAGTACCATACATTTCGACTCAATTACAAGCATAAGTAGCCTTTCCCAAGACATGTCAAAAGTAGAATTAGAAAGTGAGAGGTCTGAACACTAGGTAGCCAGGTAACTAGCCTCAAAATACAGATGCATACCTTTAGTGGAGGTGGCTACTTTAAAAATTAAAATATGGAGGGGTGCCTCTTCGAAAATATATTCATTTACCACGATACACGGGGTATTTCGTCAGGTTGTCAAAATAATAATATTCGCAAAAGTGATACAAACCTATCCACAGACTAGTTTCTACATTAATGTGTAAAATTGAGGTATGGTATTGCGTCAAATCCATTAAAAAGATGAAGTATTCTGAAACAGTGCTCTTCAACATATTTGGAGCGGTGCATCCTTCAAAGTTGTAGCCCCGACTCATGCACTCCTATCAGGTCAAGCTACATAAACTGCATGTCATATTTAAAAAAAACATCAGTTTCATCGGTCTGTCAAATTGTAAGATATCGGTGTGTATACTTCTAAACCTATATGTGCCGACAAAAGAAGGCCGGCTCTGCCAAATATTGGTCCATTACGGACGCACTGAAATTAGGTCGACGAAATCGCGAGTTTCACCCACAGGAATTAAACCACTGATTTAAAGTGCAATGTTTCTCATGCACCCATGTGTACCCTTTGTACTGGTGCACCCAATGCAGGCGGTTTTCATGCACCCCTGGGTGCACCGTGCCCACCAGTGGAAGGGCACTGGTCTAAAACATATTAAGTTGAGTAAGTAGTGCAAGTAGGCAAAGCCTACTTGAGTACTCTGAAAAAGTTGAAGCGTTTCGATCAACCCCTGCCTTAAGGTATAATATAGAGAGAGTTGCAATGTACAAATGTACCTTGATAATTGGAAGTCAAAAAGACCTCTAATTTTACTTCTTTCAAATACTCATAAAACTACATTAACGCTACTCCTCTACACTATTTTATTTACGTTTTCAAGAGATGTTTTCTAACTGTTTCGCTTTCATTTAGTGAAAGTAGAAGTTGTTGTGGGAGTAGTTGTCGCACACTCAGGTATAAAAATTTACAACTTCCAGGCAGTATAGCTGCTGCATGATAATTAAAATGAAATTATTTTCTAAAGACAAGGTTTGACGGCACATTATTTACTAAAATGGAGATTTAATTCTCATAATACCCGGTTTTAATCAAGCTTGAATTGGTTTTACCTGGGTAATACTCTTACTGATCATGGAGTGAAATATTTCGGCTCCCTGATTTATTTGAGTAAGGGGATTTCTAGATAACCTTGTGGATTGATTTTATGTTCACACCTAATGTTTCTTCCTTTTAGGCTCTCGCGGAATAATGGTTGAAACTTGGAATGGGAGTTTAACTACGAGTGATGAAGTTTTGTATTTGACCACTGTACATGCTCAGTACAATGAACCGACTACTGTCGATTCGACTATGTGGGCGTGGAATGATGAACTGGATGATTTTTCAGCAAAGTACAGCGGTAAGTAAACGTTCTGTGAAAAATCATACAAACGTAGCCTATCTAATACAGACATATATTTATGGGACAATCTGTCACGTTTAGGAATTATCAAAGACAATACCATGGCTCCACACAGTGTGAACTGAACATGAATGAGAAAGGAAGTTGAAAGGTTTAGAGCAAAATGGCATTCCAAAGTGCCTAGAAGATAATTTTTATGCATAGTTATCTGATCTTGTCATGTTAAATGTATAACATCAGCTGTGTAATTGGTATAGATTGCTCACGTATGCATTACTACATATATAGCTAGATAGTTGGAAGGTTAATGATGTTTCGTAACATAAGTTGGTGTAATGTTGCTGAAGACATGGTCAATTTTACTCCATATCAACACGCATCCCACATATTTTGGACAGGAGTTTTTGTTGCACCTGCTGATGACAGCTACAAATTCATGGTAGCTGGTGATGATCAAGCTTCTTTATTTATGAACTGCGAAGAAAGCAAGCAGAACCTGGTATGATATCCATTCTTGTGCACAGTGTGAATCATCGGTCATATTTTTCTATTCAGTGCTGATTATATAATAATAATAATCTATTCAGACTAAAGTGGCCTATAGCTATTCCGCATCATCCACTTACGTATATGGGACTCAAACATCGTACTCGATTTCTCTTATTGAAGGTGAGTTCATCAATATTTATAGATGTATTGTCAATGACGCTTTTATTCAGAGTATTCTGAAGACTGATAATATAGACAATGTAGTGTTCAATAACTAACTATAAATAAACACCAGCTAGAATGTCACAATGAATTCCTTAAGGACATTGTCTCGAGTCATCAGTCCTTTGTGTTTTTACTGATGTAATACTATTGTTTCAATTTATGAACTATAACCCTTATTTTATTATGCGTTTTCATGCAGGACCACCACTTGTTGAATTGATATGAACATAGGTTTGTGTATGATTTCGTGAATAATGTTAGTCTATTGCACATCATTGTGCTTGTGCAGGTTTATATTGATAACACAAGATACTCTGCAATCGCATGTATCATGTCTGTTGGATAAATGTATATATATCACTGCTCTACTTTTTTCACACACTTTTGCAGGCATTTTAATGAAATCAAAACATGTGAGAGAACAGTGATGCTTTCAATTGTGCATAACAATATCGCCGGTATCACAGTTACCTATATTTAATAACTAGTGGCATTACATAGATAGCCACCGCATCATCTACACTTGTATATTCCAGTCCATCTTCGACTTCATATTCTTCATAATCAGACGACTTTCAATAACATGTACTTTCACTTTCGAGGCATTCTCTCTTACACACATCCGACTTTGGGTTCATGTTGCCGATTCTCTGTCACGGCCTATTTTGTATTCGGGATTTAAAGTGTCTGTTGCTACAGCATATATCAACCATATACCGTAATTAATGCTGAATATCTGGTCAATTTAAAACTTGCATAGCCTATCCATTTTAGCTTGCATTTTCGAAACATCTAGTTCAGGTGGTTCTCAAAATTTTCGGATGTCAGAGCAGCATTTCAAACTTCAGAGTAGGTATAGAGCCGCGTGAAAACACTCGAGTAGGCTACCTATAACGAAAATTTGAGGGTAGCTGGACTACCTCATGATCTCACCATCCAGCTAATTCAAAAGCATGCACAAAGACTTCTATAGATTCTATATCGGGTATTTTATCATTGATAGACACAGATTGGCGAGTGCAATACATTGAAATAAACTGAAAATGCGTATTATTACTACGATTTACTATTATGTCGTTACGGGGATTATACGCTGAGTAATATTGGACTTAACTAATACTTGACTATGAACTGTTATTTTGATGTAAGTATAGGCCAAATTGTGTCCGAGTTTACCCTTCACAGAGACGATATATAAAGGTCTATGGCAGCACCGTAACTGCCGCACCCCAAACCCCCCAATTGGGGGGGCCCGAGCTCGAAGGGGGCCCCAAATTATTTCGTGAATTAGCATAAATCATAGAGTATTTTTTGAAAATTTATGCAATTTTTCCAAAATTTTTTCGCGCTGCGCGCGAATTCAAGTAGCCATTTTTCTTTATTATTCGGTATTGGCCCATTACCGCGCTATGACGCACCAAGACATACAATCGAGTTTTAGGCCATATAACATGCGACTCCAAGAAGTGTGCCAGAACGATTGGCAGCGAGAAAAGCTTGGCCGAAAAGGTCTATGCCCTTATGCAGATCAAAGACTTCGCTATATATACAAAATACATATAGGTTTAATTGTCCATAGGCGCCTAAATGACTGGCGCCGAATGTTCCTGTCTTTGCAATCTGAACCTCACAAGACAAATACCATCCCGCTGGGAAAAATTTTAGGCCAGTGAAGAAATACCAATTTGAAATCGTGTTCTTCTCTTAGTTTAGAAGCCTATACGTTTCGGCGGTTCTTTATTTTTAGATATATCCTTATCTGATGGTTATTCATCATTGTGTTTGACGCTAGTCTTCAAGAATCCTCTTTCCCGGGTTTTAGAAGCGGCCTTGGATCGGTTTAGACAAAACTAATATCCCTCATTGTAGCATTCATATACATAAATTGACTATAACTATTCATAGAAAAAAATAGCAACAACTGTCATCTACCATATTTTTGTGACATATTTAGAGGTCAATCAGAGCCGCAAGAAGGCTAGCCTACCTTGGAGCCGTGGTTGGGAATCACCGATCTAGTTTTTTGAATTCACCATGAAACACGTGAGCAATAAAAAAAACATTGACCTCGAATAGAGAACTTGATCATATCATTACGGTAATTTTAATATATTGCTCGGCCCAATCACTGTTCAACATTAAATTTTCTTAGACACACTGATAAGATAGCGTAATGGTGAAGCGTCCGGCTTCTTGATCGATAGGTAGTGGGTTCGATCCCTGGTCAAACACCTGATTAGTAGCACTGGTATCAGTGACTTCCCCGCCTGGCGCTCATGCATTACTGGGATAGCATGGAGGGGTGGTGCGGGACTAAGAAAGCCCTACAAGGCTATATCTGCACCTTCCTTGTCCTGCGGCATATGCACTCATGGTATGCATATGCAATGCACTGATCGTGTGTATGTGTATCACGAGTCCGTGTACATGCCGCAAAAACATCATGGACGAAAATAAACTATGTCCTTTCCTTTCCACAATTGTGTGATATTTCTGGAATTTGGTGCAGCCGTATACTGCATATGCATACTTGTACATGTTGTAAATATGCATTTCTTGTGTTACTTGACCACAAAATATAATCTGAAAAGTTTTTGGGTCGCCAGGGGTTGGGTCAATGATTTCAGAATAGTTGGAACAGCCACACAGTGGATGGTCGAGATTCCATGTTATTGATGATAGTTTACTTGTATTGGTTGTCAAAAGTTGGTTTATATGTATTTGTACTGAACAGACCTTCCATTTTTTGCGACAGTACAATTATATTTATAAAAAGAAGCCTCTACTGTATAATTTGTATATGCAGGACAAGAATGTTACTTCGAGGCATTGCTGATTGAGCATACACTAAAAGGACATATGTATGTTGCTGTTCAACGAGGAAAAACAACGTTCACGTCTGCGCAATCAGTTGATGCGAAAAATGAGATACAGTACATTAACTTCAATGCCGATTATGATGATGAGACTCAAGTGAGTAATGTGCAATGTGATATTATCCAATTGTCATTTTTTAAGAATGCTTTTTACCAACTGAATTTTCTCATCATCTTTTGAATATCATGATATCAACCGTTTCTTCATGATCAAATGTCAATTATTCTCAAAGAGTGAAATACATAGGCTAGGCACACATCAAGCGAAGCAGTGCAGTCACTGAATGCAATAATCACGGATAGTCGCTCCAATTTTAATGTGCAAACTGAGCGGTTACAAATGACAGCCAATATGGTAGAATACCAGTGAATAAGTATCTGGTAGTGGTTGCTTAAGAGATGTGATCTACCACCAAGATCATCATAATGTGTATAATAAATCCTATGGATCCATTTTCTGTGGCGTAACTTTAATTTTAATTTTTAATGACCAACAAACCTTCTTACAAATCGCAAACAGCCTGAAGTTTTATGCATTAACTAGCAATGGTGCTGAAATGTTGAGCTGAAATTAGCAAGTTGCTTCATTGCTTGCATTTAGTAGCATTAATTCTTCGTTGGTTTGCATTCAAAATCTCTGTGCCTACTTAGTGTTACATTTACTCACATATGGCGATGAAAAGCAATCTATTGTAACATTGTAAGCCCCAAGTACCATAATCTTTTGTTCAGTAAATAAAAAGTCAAATTTTTCTGTTACTTCCAATTACTTTCAAGGCTATATAGGAGAGCTATACAAGTACGGTACCTAAAATTTGTGATTCGCAAATTTTTTCGAATATTTAGCTGTGAAATGATAGTGATTATGCATTTTGTTCCAACCCAATGCTATTAATCAATCATGACATTATAGGTACTAAATTTCACTGGATGGTCAAATAATCAAACAGGAGAGGTGGAGGTACAAGAGATTGTGATTGAGCATCCCTGCATTGCATCCGCATTCTGTGATAATGTCGGATTTCGAATCGGCTATGGTGGAATTATGTCCACGTTCATTCCAGCTGATGTGAGTTTTGTCTTTGTCATCCTTTATTTTAAAAGATATAATCCGTTTCCATTTTATAATCATCATCGTAATCGCCAGACTTCATCATCATCAGTAATGAGTGCATTAGAAAACATTCCTGAATTGGCGGGTGAAGGGATCGTGGTCACTTCGTTGAAGTTGGGAGATAATATAACATTCACGGTCGAGTTTCCAGAGAAAAGAGGCAAGTGGAATTTTTTGCTTTCATTCTCTACCAGATTATTTCATTTCTTCTTATGGCGCAGGCGACTATTCCCTTCTGTCTCTTGCTAAATATCCAGCCGACGTCGCAGCACTGAATATTTCAATACAAGAAGTTACAAAAGGCGTGCCGGAGCAAAGAAGCTTTAGACTTAGACTGGGTGGAAGGTACGATTATTCCTTCTTCAAATAGGAGAGAGAGAGAGAGAATTATTTTATTCGTCAATCATGAAATATAGTATAGGCAATGTCCGCAAAAATATCATCATGTTCCAATGTGCATTGTATGTGAAAGAAACTAAGGTCCAAGGTCCAATTAGCAACTGATATTGAATCAAGTAGAGGTGGGAGTAACACCGCTAAATTCCACTCAAGATCAAGCAGAATTACTTATCTTATTTTAAGTATGGGCCAAAAATGCTAGAAGCAAAAGTAGAAATCAGAATGTTTAGAATTTGCACATGTAAATTTGAAAGCTGTAGGGGTAATTTCTAGTTAGACCAGGGGTATCAAACTCAACTTGCGCCGTGGGCTGGATTCAAACCTTCAGGTCGCTCGCGGGCCGCACCAGTCAACTGATTCCATATTGTTTACTCAAAATCCGTGACCTTGTTTTTCACTTGAATACTTTGTTATGAAGCATTATATTATGTTACGGATCATATGGGTTCTATTCCAGCAACTCCGTTATTCGCAAACAAAGGAATACCCAAAAATAGGATTATAGGTTAGAAACAGCGCTGAAACAGTGGCTCTAACGTCGATAGAAGTTGGCATTGTTCTATTCTCCCTTTGTTTTAGAAGTAATATGTCGTTAGCCTTGCGTCGTGAGGAATACAAGAGATTTAAATATTAACGAAGAATTTGTTTCATTATCATGAAATCGTGATACGGGTTTCTCTTGAGGCCGGGAACGTTTGGGTCAGAAGTGATAAGGCACTGATCACGGATATTTGAATTATATTTTTGCAGAACTATTCTATTCTTCATGTAACCTGCATATAAAAGTTTTGCGGCACTACTTTTTGGTCATTTTTTCCATAATACTCCAAATTCTATTTGCCTTCAGGAAATAGAGTGTCATTGTCACCTACTTGTAGATAAGGGTGACTAGAGTGAAACTACAATACCACTGTCGGATGGTTATAATGTGGACTATGAACAATTAAACATGTTCGACATTGGCTGTCCTGGGAGATTATTTAATTGAACTATTTCCTACTAAAAATCTCAACATGTGCTAGAAACATGCTGGATAATAAAAGCAATTTTTCAATCTACTCAGAATTGGTTCGCGGACTGTCTGCAACAGTGTTCAAAATCGACAGACGAAATGTATACAATCCAGTTAACCAAACAGATTGAGTGACAACCGTTTAGGGAATAATTACACCAAATTATTACACAAAAGGGGAACCACTGATTAGTGCCAGGGCAACATAGTTTATAGGCATGCAATTACTGTAGGTTTGCGTAATTCTTACAGGGTCTCGCCTTTGATTCCTGAAGTTTTCAATGAGGAAGACCTTCAAAGTGCCTTGGAGGCGACAAGAGAGGCATTTTGTCCTGAATACCTACTCCCTGATAGTCGGAGAAGTACAGTGGTTACAGCAATGGATTATGAATATCCAATTCATGGTTATCATTATGGCACAGCATCTACGGTGAAGTTTGGGGTTGCCCACTTGTCTAATTCCTGATAACAAAGTTTTTGCTTTTCATGCAGGACATAGAACCTTTCTGCGGCCGAACTTCAAGCATGAATAATCGATATCTGTATTATGCTGGTTACACTGCGGAAAACAGTGTTGACAGACATTCCGCTTTCGATGCAACAGTAAATAAATGGGTAGGTAGATACTGAGTAATGGAAAGAAACGATGTTTCACAAGCAAATCAATTCAATAAAGTATTGATTGATTGTACCCAAAATGAATGAGTATTGCAAAATTTCGCAGTAGCTGACATCCAACACTTGACACTGCCACAGTTTATCATAGGTTTTAGCTGTTTTTATAAAATTAAAATGCAAGAAGTATCTATGGCATTGTTGAGTCATGCCGGCGGAATGAGACCAGCAGCCTGTGCCAGGTTAAGACCAATTTCGTGTTGAAGTTTTTAGTTATCGCCAACAAGAACAGCCATTTAATTCTAAAGTATCAAAGTGGTCCCAGTACATTAGAAAACCAAGATACATTTTTGACCTTACTGAACTTGCATGTTAAGCTCACACATATATAATCTTTTCAGCTTTGTCTCGCACACCGTGGAATTTGGGACGAATATATTTACTTGTATGGTACATTCAGAACGGATACTGGATCCTTTTCGGGCAATTATGCTTTCAGCAATCCGTTTCAAATGCACGAAAATGAGTGGAGGTATTCCTGCATCAATTTATTGGAGGTATGCAAACACTGCACCCTATTGTACCGCGATTTTGATTCTCTTGTTAGAGTCCGAATCTAACAGTCATGCTGTGAGTGTACAGACTTCTATAAAATCTTTTTGTCCTTCAAGTCCAGGAAAACTGCTTCCGTCATGGTAAATCTCCCGGTCACTTTCACCATAATGTGTTGTACGCTGTTTAAATGTTGTGAATTGATGACAGCATATTAATGTCAATGAAGTATAATGAAGAGCAATGATTTCTAATTCTTCGGTGAAGTGTGTTTGGAGTAAAAACTCGTAATTTATTATCAGAAATATTTNAAGTCTTAAGCATTTCAGCGATCATGTTGTTTTCATGAGTAATGAGAACAACATGCATTATGTTTTCTCGTAGCTGCCTGCTTGAATCTGCTCATTATGTCACAGGAATACCCTATCTGTTTTAATATGTTAATATTANTTTCTACCATAATTGGTCTAAGGAGTCAGTATTGCTGCTCAAGTAGATGTAAAAGCAACATAGTNNATTTGTACTTAAGTAGGCTACTAGTGGGAATCTTGNAGATATGTAAAAAGTAGAGTAGAAGTAGAANNNGAAAATGAAAGGAAAAGTACATAAATCAGGAGTTTCTAAAATCAGATTTCCTGGAGGGTTCATATACTTTTGGCAGNTAAACAGCGGTGGCCAACTTTTGAAATTGTAAGGTATGAAGATGCACTTGACATTAAAAAAATAAAAAAATTGTCAAAATTGTTTACAAAGTCGGTACCACATGCAGGGGTAACTTNGGACACGGATAATTTACAAAAATAAGGTACTTAATTATGACCATGAAGATTTTGGATTAGGTAATTCTAATCATTGCTCCATGACCCCACGGTATCGTAGATCGTGTCCGTCGGTGAACTTATCGTTTAACATTTACAGCTTGTAGCCTACTGTATAATCATCCTGCCGTTCTAGATGACCCATTGTCTGCTCATTATGAATCATAAACGGTCAAATGAAACAAGTAGGTTGACATGGTGTTGTGCTCAACGTACCGCGATATCTTAACTGAAGCAAGACTGCTCGGGCATTGGTTCATATATCAAGAAGCGCATGATGAAAAATTGTGATGTAGACAACATTGTCAGAATGAATCAATACCATATGGCAGCAGCCATCAGTGTTGCCAGCCAACAATTGCTGCGTTCTTTCTCCGTTCTTGACAAGCTACTTAGTAAGGACACACCCTTTCTACCAGAGAATGTAGGAAAGTATCTTCCGTTGTCCTTTAAAATGTCATTTTTTAAGTCAAAAAGTGTTTTCATCTACTTCGTAAGGACAGACAGTTCCAACCAGAAATGAAGAAAAGTAGTACAATTCTAACGTTATGTGCGAAAACGTCTAATTTACATACACGATGGCAGAATTTTGTCAAAATTAAATTTTCAACGTCAAGAAAGTTCAAAATTTTCATTTTTTTGAGCAAAATCTTCTGTTTTTTAGGTAAAATGAAATCGCCCTACTAATGACGCTACCAATAGATACAGTCCACGAAAATATATGCAGCAGTTATTAGGATGACTATTAGTGCTGCCTTAATAGCTGTGAAGTAGTCTAAAACATAACTACTTGAGGAAGTGGGGTAAGTCGACAAAACCTACTTGAGTTGAAGTTAAAGTACTTTGATACTGACGATCTCTGATATCTACATCCAGACAATCACTTCTGAAGAAAATTTTGCTGCAGTCATTGGTGTCACGTTGAATCGTATCGAGCTGGCAAGAAAAGATCAATATCACAACTACTATGTAGATGCATTAACAATCGGTAGCAATAAAGTCACAGAAGACACAGATGGTGAAATTTCAAATTGCATTCAGTAACGAAACATGCATCAATGCTTTTATTGCAAAGGAATTCTTGGATCGCGCACACCGCCTGGTTTGGCAAATGGAAATCCCATCGAACATATATTGGTAACAAAACTGGATGGCGAAGAGGTGTACACTGTCAAAATCGGCACATATAACTGTGGCGATCAGCTTCCTTTGATTACGGTAATCAAATATACACAATGTGTAAAACTAAAAGAAGTTTTGTTGATCTCATCAGAATTTATGACATGTATTCCAGATGCCTATTGCGGGGGGTGTCATTGGAGAAAGAACTGTTGCTGGTACAAAACCAATGTCCGGGTCTTTTGACTTGACTGTGAAACTAAACGAAGAAGCATATACTGTCACAAGTAAGAGGGATTTGATAATGAATTAGTCACCTTGATTTGTTAACATGCTGGGTAATTATTTAATGCATCTGACCTGCTTGCTATATTTGCCATTCGGAAACTACGTGATTGTCATCAAATAACAAAAACCTAATTGTTAACGGTTTTGTGCCTCAATATACTGTTCCATTTTGAAAGTAATTGGCCCAACGGTAAACTCTAGTAGAGAAATGTCCTACCAAACACCAAAGACAACAGTTTGTGTTTGGTCTGAGTATTATAAAGTGCACATTAAGGACAGATATAGCCTACTTACAAAATGAATAGAGCTAAATTAGGCTGTGGTAAAAGTTTGCAAAAACTCGCTTCACGAGATAGCAAGAGTGAAGTATCAATTCTCAAATGAAAGACACGACCTATGACCTATTTCCATTTTACATCTCAATGTTACAGATATTTCTGCCGACATAACAGCTGAAAAATTTGAGAATAGGCTCGAAACTGAAGTTCATGGCTTCGGTGAAGCACTCGTTCACGTCTACGGTGGTTGTCATGCCAGAGAGTACCGAATAGAATGGGTGACAAATGGCGGAGACAAACCCGAAATGGAGGTAAGTGTATGACTCCTGAGGTGGTGACATACGTTTGAGTTCAGAGTAGGATCAAAACTGACCCATCTAGAAGCAAAAATTAAAGAATATTACTTTGGCTACAAGGCAGTTATGACAGAAAAATATGATAATAAAAATTATTTTACATCGCTGTAACGTATTGGTTGGATTGCGAGGAAATGATGGAAAGGGGTTAACT
>ATSW01108477.1:0-13246 GCA_000444245.1 Botryllus schlosseri | reverse complement strand
CCGACTCAGTCAGAAACATTGCTCGTTGAATTGCGTGGCACTCATTTGACAGCATCCATTCGGTTCAGAAACAGTGGAGTAACTGTTGTCATACATATATCCTCCGTAACACGATTCGGATTACACCATATCCGGAGATACCAAGGCATGAACGAACACTAATCGTTCGTGATAAACCAATTTTCTAGGTGAGTAAATCAAAACTGAACCATAGTTGTACTATTGCAATATCTACTCACGCGAGAGCGATTAATATTATATTACATTATGACAGATTTCCACCACGGCGAAAAGAAATTAGCAAGTATTCAGGGTGCGACAAGGAAATACTATCAACGGTCAGCACGTTGTGCACCAGACTTTTCACGGTGATATGCGCCACTTCATTTTTCACCATCTATAATAATAATATAATAATGTAATCTGACTTCTCCATGTATTGCATAGGAATAACAATTTGGATGTATTACTGAAATTTTAAAAATTTACTTCAATCTCGCCATTTTCCTTTGGGGGCAGGTTGCTTCCCGGATTATGTGTGTATTTACCAGTTTTACTGTGAATAAAGAATATGATAAGCAACGGTCAAATGTAGGAATCGAATCGTTAGTTTCGGTGTAGTAAACAAATTCTAAAATTTACGTTCAATCACCCTACGCAAAATGTTTAATAAGTATTCATAGGAATCGAAGTGAATCTCTGATTACCAGGGCAAGTTTTTGCAACTTTTGCAACTTCTTTTTACAGCTTCTGGCAGCTTCCTAAATACTCAGAAGCTATGTAGTATGGTGTCTTATGCTGTTTGGAGGAATTTTATATAGCAGCTTGTTGCAACTTTTCTCCAATTTTTCATGCAACTTTTTTCAACTTTATCGATTTTTCATGCATCTTTTTGCAACTTTTTCGATTTTTCATGAAACATTTTGAAAGTTTCTTCAATTTTTCACTCAACTAACTCTTTACTGGAAATATTTGGCACTATATGTAAATAGATCGATTGATTATTTCTTTGTCGTTTAAATTTGAGGTCNTTCCTGATTTGACNTACCTTCAGGCTAGACCNCCGAAAATTGTATTTTCACTGGGTCAAGTTTTTCAGGNTATTGATTTTGTTGAAGTCGCCAACACTGAGTTTTGCTACAATGCCTTGGATACGGATCGTTTCGAGCATCTCATGCCCTAATAATTTCAAGGAACTTGTCCATAACTGCAACTTTTTAGTGCAACTTATGTGGAAAATAAATGCAACTTTCCACGGATTTATTTGCAACAAAAACCTTCCCTACTAATTACTCTTGCTTTTCATCGAAATAACCAAAGCGTAAACGCTTATATACGTCACTCGTATTATTATTTATGTTGGATCGGAAGTCGCGCCTATCGTGGTTTATGCCCTTGTGCGTATGGGAAAGGAATATATGGAAATAATAGCAACTATAGTCTGAGCTTGAGCTTTTCTGATCACGATCTCCCATGTCGATTTCGCCTGCCGACACAAGTCATTTCTTTTTCACTGCTTGTCCTTTTTTATGTTGTATTGTGTTACTCTTCATGCAATGAACATTTACATGCCTTTTATTTACATGTCCAAGGCTAGTGGCTCTCAAACTTTTTAGAGCGCGATCAAATCTCAGTTTTATTAGCAGCAGGAAACCCATTTCTAATGCATGTATGCTCCGTTCGTACAGGCATGTGTGAAAAAATAGGGTGCAGAAAACCAAACGTACGCTTCACAGTTCTATGAAACATGATTCATTACAAAAAAAAAGTCATTGATTCCGTGAATTTGGTGTCTCTGATATTTTTCCATCATACATTTTCGTGTTGAGAGATATGCGTTCAATCAGTGGCCAATCAGTCACGAACTCTTAGACGGAATATTTCAAGCTCAAGGTCCCCTTCCTGACAACGTCACTGTGAACCACTATAGTCTGGAGTGTGAGGCTTGTAAACGGAGCCATCCTATATGCGGGATTTATTGCCCTGTTGTTTGTTTTTGGATTTGTGATACAACGAAACCCATCAATTGTGTGGCATGGCGAGTAACGCGTAAAAAAATTAAAATGCCCAGTCTGCCTACAATGAGCACATTGCGGATGCGGAGAAACGATCTCTCGTTGGTATTTCCGCTTAGCCCCGGTTACACCACTCAGTCTCGCGGGACTTGTAACTTCGCGCCAACCACTTCCTAATCTGCCCCAGCCCGAGATATTCAAGACAACAATCGATCAGCAAAAACACATTCGACATGAATTTATATTACCTCACAAATTTAATACAAAATATAAAATCATTATACGCAATAAGGTACCAGCTTCGCTCGTTTACATACGAGCGATTGACGCCCAAACCGGCACGGCAATCCCCACGGCCACGGTCACGGTGTTACAGGGCGATAAACGCATTTCAGCGTTCTGTCAATCCCAAGTCGATCAGGACACAGATAAACTTAAATGCATCAAATGCGCAAGTCAGGCCATCACCGCACCCACATTGTAGTCTCAGTGCCACAGAGCAATAAGGCGTTTGAGATTTCTGTCAATCCACAGTCGAACGGGGCATTGGATACAATCCAACGGCGTAGGTTCCAGAATGTCAGACCATCTCAGTGCTTGCGGTTCTATTGTTAGACTTTGGAAATGAATTCAAACTGCTCGATGATGACGAACGAGACATTGTTTGTCTACAGACGGTGAATAAAATTTTGCTGTTGCCTCCAAAAGTCGCCAACATACAAAGAACGTTGATTACCAGGCTCATGTCGTATAGCGACACAGTAATAGCCCTCGAAACAGTGCCCGGAACCACCATAGCCACGAGAAAGGCCACAATCAAGTCTGTCGAGACCGCGATAGTAGAACTCACAACGGAGCGGTAGATAATCGCGGATATGCTGTCGATTTCTTTTTTCTTGCAAACCCGTGCGCACGATCCCGCAACAATACGCCCCAAATGTCGCCTTGGGTGGGCGTTATGATTGTGGTTGCATTCCGGCGTTCGCTGTTCTTTTCTGATTTTCCTCGTGATGATCATAGGATATATGAACAGCAGCAAGAAATTGAACTGGGAAACAAATAGGAACCCGCCGAGGATGTAATTAGCGCTTAGATCCCAGAAAGTCAAAGAGTCTGTATTGTTCACCGTTTTCTTGCGTAAAACACAGCCATCCTTCTCACTGGTGAACTCGACCGGATACACAAATCCAACCGTCACGGCCAGCGACGCAGCCGTGACAATCGACAATAAAAACCAGCTGATACAGTTCGAGTATTTTCCCATGTTTCACCGTTGGGTGTGCGTATATGGCTCTGTGGCGAAGCCACAAGAAAAAGTACACCAACCACAATGATATTGAATACGCAGCGATGCCAAGGTCCATTATGACTTCACAGTAATGGAATAATTCTTCGTGGAAGAGCAGCTGACTGAAAACTAGCCTCGGCATGGTAGCGCCTACCGCCACTATGCATACTATGAATATATTTCCGCTGTCGACCTTTGTTTTGTCGGTGGACGATCTCCATTTCCGGGTCCTTTTACCGAAAATGATCATATTCGCAAGTACCCACATAATCGTAATAATCATTACGATGTTGATCGCTTGGATAAAGTAAAGATACGCTCTGGAACTGCTGTCTTCATTTCCCGCGTTTGCTGACTCCACAGTAACACCATTGGCGACAGCATCGCTTCCCGAATTATTATCATAATTATAGCCCAAATATTCCATGTCAGTGCTGTTAGCCATGGTTGTTATTCTGTCGCACGCTCCAAAGCAAAAGTTGAAAGTCCAAGTACTCCCAGAATCGACGCAAATTAGATAATATGCAATACAGGATCTAGCGTTGACGATTTTCCGGCCTTTCAGATTAAGCACTGCATCATGTTGTCTTGCATGCGATAGTCAGTGATTTCCGTCGCATTAGAGTCCCTATACCTGCGTTTAGAAAAATACCAAAATCCGGCATATCGTGATGTGGTCATCGCCCACTCATATGAGTGGGTGCGGATATTTCGGGAAGACAATCACCCACTCATATGAGTGGGTCGGGTCTCAAAGAGTTAACTGTCCATGTGCATTCCCAGTAATTAATACCAATAATCGCAGCCAACTATTGATTAGACTGCAGACGTTATGAAGGTGGATAAGCATACAACTGCAGTAAGCAACGAAGATCCGGCATTAAAAACGTTATCAGTACACGTCTTTCTGCCACGTGGCTTTGGTAGCTGAAAATTATAACGCAATACTGACGTAGTCAACTAAAAAACTTCACTTCCTATATTTTGACTGCAAGCTATATAGCCAGTGACAACGCCGTCAGAGTTACTGCCACAACGAGATTGCAATTCTGCCCGGCTGTTGGTAATCCTTCTGTATTTAGCATCTTACCTTTTCAACAAAATCCCATAAAACCAATACGAACACCAACGAAGGGTTACTCAAAGAAAAGGTTTAATACCTCAAATCCTGTAACGCTTATAATGGTAGGCTTGAGTTATTATCCCGTCAGCTGATGATTATTAATTTTTATTCATTTCCACATAAATGAGCATAAAGAAATGGTAAGTATCAGACAGCCTCTGGAACAGCCGGTGAGTGAAAACATCGGTTACGCACGGCTCATCACTCAGTCGTATGATCATTGATCAAGTCATCATTAATTATATTGGTAATTGAATTGTGACAAACTTCGGTCGGTGGTAATACTATTATTCACATACTTGCAATTTAGCGTCTCACAGCGATTTCAATTAATAGTGACATTGTTTCATATTTCATATTTCATATATTCCCGACCGTCAAGTCAAGTTGCCTTTTTGAAGTAAGATGTATGATTCATTACGTCTCAAGTGACTCGAGTCAAGTCAGAATTCAACTCAAGTTACCTTTTCGAAGTAAGATGAATAATTACGTCTCAAGTGACTCGAGTCAAGTCAGAATTCAAGTCAAGTTACCTTTTCGAAGTTAGATGTATTAATTCAATACGTCGCAAGTGACTCGAGTCAAGTCACGAGTCAAGTCAGAATTCAAGTCAAGTTACCTTTTCGAAGTTAGATATATCATTACGTGACTCGAGTCAAGTCAAGACACATGAAATAGGTGACTCGAGTCATCCCAATACTGGTAATCAGCCCATTATACATAAAGAGCATGATCAGGCATATTTTGTTTAAAGCAAACCTCGAAAAGTTGATTGTTCAGATGTAAGTTTATTCCAGACCAGTGGTTCTCAACCGGGGGTCCGCAAAGCATTTTCAGGGGGTTCGCGAAGCCTCAAAATAGTTGATAACCTAATCTGTATTTTTTTTAAATTCGGAAAATCACGAGGCAGTTTCGCTTCATTACTAGTAAAACTTCCAGCGCTCACATCAACAGAATAACGTGAATAAAGGGATGGTAAGAACCCTGAAAGGTTCAGGTTCGTGTGAACATTTTGTTTATATTCAATATTACACCATGTTTTTTGTTCAAAATCCGCGACACACAGTTTGGGAATCGCTGGAATAAACAAAGCAGATTATGCAGCCAGCACTTTCGCTTGAACCACGAATTTCCTATTTAGCGTCATTTATGTCCATGTCCATTTTCACTCGAATCAATCCACTATCTTGGCTCTAAAAGCTGTAAAGGAGGACAAATTGCCAAAGAGGAGGATATTTAGGCGTCATCGGAGGACATTTTCACAAACCCGAAAAAGGAGGACGTATGGTCACCCTAGCTATACTGTATAACTCGTTTATGGGGTACTATCGCTAGAAAGTATAGAAACCCGTTTACGCTATGCTCAATATCAATGTAGCAATAGCCAAACTCCGAATACATCGTCCGGTCTGGCCTGGACCGTTAAGGCGTAAGCTTATATTCCCTTGCAAGTCCTCGTCGGAATTGTTGGCAAAACGACGGAAGATATTGATTTTATGGTATTATTATAGCATTTGATTGCTCCGCTTGATACATTTGGTGATGTTTGAAAAGTCAGCATGTAGGCTACTTTAAAATTGTGGCATAATGTGGGCTGATTCGTTGCTAGGCATTTTCTAGGTCACTTCACTGAAATGAGGGGTTGGAATTGACAATGTGACGTCACGTGACGTAATAGGTTCACGTTCGCGCTCTCACAGAACCTTTCAAAAAATTTCGCGCTCACACGAACCTGAATCTTTTAGGGGTTCACACTATCCCTAGTAATTACATCGTATTTCATTCAAAGAGAATCGATTACGTTTATTACTTTAAAATGCTGCAGTCCTGGGAATCCATTAGTATAACAAATCACGATTATCCCACCATGTCTGCTCGCGACATAGTGGTCGTTTTTTCATGTCTGACGTCATTAATGTGTGATACGAACATTTTAACGATAAGAACGTAACTAAATCACTTGCCCAATATGAAATCAAATCATTGCACCTCTTTATTACAACCGTCGTGAAAGAACTTGCCGCATATACGATTTGATGTTGATATATACTTCCAGATAGAAGAGAAACTGAAGAAAATGCAATCACTCACGTCGATCAATGACTCCTCTCAGGTATGAGGATGCACTTTTCTTTGAACATCACCAACTGAATACTTACCAAAATATATCCTGTAGATGGCAGCCACGATCTCGCTAGCATCGGAAAACACAGTTCCATATGAACAGGAAAATAATGCGACTTCAGTTACAAACGCATCCTCTGAAGATCCAGGAAAAAGTATTCCGTCGACATCAAACAGCGACGTTATAGACTTGACTGGAAATTCGGATGAAAGTTCTAAATCACGCGCAAAGTCGAAATACAGAACCCAGCCCAACATGAGCGAGACCAAGAAACGAGCCCTCGGTATGACATCTCCAATGAGCCTACCAGCGAGACGTAGAATCACAGTAACTCCTTCCGTCTCGAATGTCTTGGAATTGGGAGAAGCGTTCTCGCCCAACGACAGGTGACTATGCCGGTAACTTCTGAATATATTCGCTAGTCGTCTGGTCTGCTTCCGCACAGGGCCTCGTCCGTGGAAAGTTATCACAGCACAAACTCAGACTTTGTGTTGACGCCTGCGAACCCGCTGCCGAACCATAGAATGATGAGGGACATTGTGAAGAGGTATTTGAAAAAGGGAGATGAGACGAAGATCATCATTCTGCACGCGAAAGTGGTGCAAAAGTCCTACGGAAAAGAAAAAAGGTATGTATGGCCCTTGGTATGAAACAGTATACGAACCAACGCGTTTGGAACTCGGATTCGAATTTAACAGAGTTTCGATGAGATACTCCTATGTGTGGTCAAATTAGTCAATGTTGCTACACAAATAGCAGTAAATTCTATTCAATTAAAAGTAGTTATTACAAATAGAAACTACAAGTAGAAGTATAGCGGCCTGGAAAGTACTCGAATAAGTAAAGTATGTTTGGTCGAGGGTTCATATACTTTGGGCAAGAAATCGGTGGTGGCTATACTTTTGAAATTGCAAGATGCAACTTCATGAATACCGCAAACGCTAATGACCCTGTACAATTTTCGAAAATACATTTAGCAGTTACTTCAGATAGCTATATTTCACGAGGTTTTTATGATGGCATCACAAGTAAAAGTGATACAAACTTAATCTAAAACCCATTTTTCCTAAATCCTTTTTAGAACAGTGCTTCCTGAAAAACTTTTCAGGCCGAAGTGGAAGTACTCTAAAACTATTACCCCTTGAAAAAGTGGTGCAAGAAGGCAAAATCCGCTTCGAAAAAGTATAAGTACTGCGATATTGACCACCCCTGAATATTCCTACACCGGCACTTGCTATAGGAATCTGTTGATGTTTGATTCAAACAACTTCCCCGGTTTTTGTTTCGTGTTCGGTGAAAGTCCCGGTTCTGTCAATCAAACATATATTGTTTGTTTGTCAAATTGTTGGCGGTGTAGATATATTCCTGCTATTCCGATTCTTTTGTCCGCCACCATGCCTAAAATTAGTCGGAGACAGTTGGAAAACGAAGAAACGACGAAAAAACGCATCAACCACGTCGACTTCATCACCCATGGCTTCACCGATGGGCACCATCAACTCTCCAGCCCCTGGTCCTAACACAAAAGCGCCAGAAGTTTGCGCTTTCATCGGGGTAGGCGGAAATGAAAACGACTACCAGCAATTACACTTCGATTCCACAAAGGTAAAACAAATCCAAATACCGCCATATAACCGTTAATAAGGTACGGAATTCCATCCGGTTTTGCAAGGGATACGCGGCCGCTAGAAATTTGCACACTCCAGACTCCGAGAAAAGGAAACACTTTCAGCTGAACGTGAAAATGTTCTACGGTGACGGAACGGAAATAGGATTGTTCCATTCGATGCCAATCAAAGTGATATCCAAGCCTAGCACGAAGAAGCAGAGCGTCAAAAATAACCCTGAACGTAAGATTGGTTGGTAGATTCCATCACGGTAACAATCATTCGTGGTATATAGAAAAAGTATGCATGCATTTTACAAAATTGAGTACATCGACATCATTGAGTTAGTATTACTACGATGCAATGAGATGCCCACGCCCACGCAATGTGTATACAGCTAATCCTCCGTGTTCGAAATGTCCAAAGATTCAACAGTTACTGCCCAGTAACCATGACATATCCACGTGACTCATAGACTACGTTCTACAGGACGCAACTTGATCATAAGATAGTATAAGCTTTCTTTGGCGTGAAAAAATGTGTAGTGAAGTAAACAAAATCTTTGCAATACCGCAATTGCAATGAAAGCCTCATCCCCAGTCAAGCGAAAGTACTTTGGTAATGACCGGCCCCGCACGAAGGCACGATCTGTGATTGCAGGAATACCATACAGTCTCATAATGATGACAGCATGCACACTGCACAGTATTCGCGACTCGGTGTGGTCATCGATGACATTTCGATGTCAATACATTGACTGACTCGTGCGGACCTTAGCCGACCTTGATTGATATCGAGAAACGTATGCCGTAATGATGTGTGACGTAAATTTATCAGACAATTGATTTCGAATGATCACTATCAGTCGTCTAGCACGGTTGGAAAAGTTAAAGGTTACCGTAGATTGATTCCTAAAAACGATTAGTTTTCAAGAGAAGGTATAACTGATCATTCCACGGATCAGGTTCTCGAAATTATAATTTTTTCTCTTTTCTGCATTCCTAGAACCACTCAACTACCATGTGGTTTTAGGTTAGGTCTTTAGGGTCATTTAAGGCCACATATCTTGTGATATGGACTCCCTATCATATCCGCTATTGGCGCCTTGCTTAACTTAAAGCTATAGGACCTCTTATGAGGCCGATAAAAAGTGCATATTTAGGGTGTACTGGAGTCATATCTGCTGCGATAATGATATACACGGCAAGCCAAATAAGTTTTTAGCGTTTGGCGTATTCCTACATTTGATGACCTGCTGATCGACTGAATGAAGCATACTTGAATTGCTAAAATAGGTATTTACGGGCGTTTTGGGGGCGGGATACCGACAGAAATAGGTATCTATCATCTTTACCAGACAGTTCGTCGATTTGTCCGGTCACCCACGCCGTTGTGCAGTATAGGTAACGGCTATTCAAGAGAATTCGACCGGTGCGATGTCGTGTTATGTGATCCATTTTCCACCTTAGTGACAGATAAAACATGCCGATATATGACGCTGACCTCGCGAGAAAAATGTCAACGCAATCGGTCTTGTTGCGTTGCAGACGTTGCACAAACAGTACACCCAGTTGAACTATTCACGGCGCCCTCTGCAATTTCAGTATCGAGTTTCCGGAACGTACAGATTAATGGAACCATCATGCACGCAGTGAATTCACCTGTTTTCGTGCAATAGTATTGTTCTAAATATGATACTATTCTTATATTGGATACGTAAGTAGACCTCTTTAGATAATATACAGATAATTTCACCTTATACAACGATTCTGATTTCAAAATCATTTCTATTTCTTGGTGTTACCGCGGATATTTGTGAGTTGTGGGTTGCATCGTTTCGTAGTCAACATAACTAGAGTAGTTTCGGATTGTCTCTATTGTGCCACTTAATCAAATACAAGTTAGTGACACTCCATTTTAACCTATTTGCAAATATTACTTGACTAATTTACAGAGCTATCATTCTCACTTTTTTTGTTTTAACTATATCTACTTTTGGTATGTCACGCAGCGTTACGTGGCCGGCCTTGGTAAGAGCTGGTTTAATTTTATGTCCATTACATTTTACTTACATGCGAGACCACGGGCTATGGAATGATATATGACTCAACCACGACCTGTTGGTGCAATACCGAATGACTCTAATATAGGTGTCGGCATAATCCTTCACTTGTGGTTCAAACTGTGCATCGCGTCCGGTACAAATGTCTCTTTCTTCAATCGATTACGTTCGCAGACTGTATCGACCAGGTATTTGTACGCAACCAGGAATGGATTTTCCGCCAGTTCGACTCACTGGGGTTCATTCTGGATCTATCTCGGTAACTATTCTCGGTCCGACTTCGTCCACGTGCATCGGAATCTCCCATTCCTTCATTTGCATTCCTAGTAAAAGACGATGACGAAGACAGGACCATTTTTGAAGCCCGCGAAGGCTATATTCATTACGGAAACCCGGTGAAGCTGGTCTGTTCATTAACGGGGATGTCTCTTCCGAAAATGGTACGATTGCATGGTCAAAGTAGACTATCAACTGAGGTTATGATTATCAAAAAATTCTGTTGGCATATGGTTTCATATGCTGCTCTCGTGGCACGTCTAACCTTTATCACGAAGTAGAACAAATATTAATGAAGCGCTCACTTGCTCAAGCACAAATCTTTGAAAATATATTTGAGACGATACTAGCATGTATGAACGCAAATGTTTATTGTGGAATCGTCAGTTTCCGCTCCGAAATTAGACCATANTATANAATACTTTCTNAAGCGGCTTGCTTGTNCAGGTTTNNAACTAATTCTTCTAATTGANAANGTTTGGTTNGCTTGATGGGTATAGTATACTTGTNGNTTAAAATCAAGGACTTCACGCNGGACTTCAATCATGCACCGATNTATTTACATTATACTNGATCGGCAANATTATCAACTGAACATAAATATATTGATATTTTTTATTCAGGTTATCAGGAAGGTTGACAAGCAAGATGCCATCATCGACACGGATGAGCCGGTATCTCAGCTACACAGATGTGCAATGTTCCTTCATAAGACGAAACGNCAGTATATCTGCGTGTCACAAGAAAATGTCGTGGCACATACGATGTACTAGAGCGGTGATAATTTGCGATGCACGGGCCTATATTAACCGATGTCGCTGATGTCATAAAATTTTAGTTTGGGTATAGTGTCCACGTCGTTTAGAAGTTCGTTTTATATCGGACCATTCCAACAGCAGGTAAAAGGGGTGTGTGTAGGGTTGCATTTAAAGCAAACGGTGTTTTCAAACGCTTTGTCTAAGACAGTGGTTCTCAACCTTTTTAACCTCGCGGACCGGTAAAATTTCAAAAAATATTTGGCGGACAGGCGGACCTTCTAAAATTGATATAAAATCGATATGTAATGTATGCAACCTTTTTTTGCAAGTATTGTACTAGATCAGGTGTGGACAACCTATTTGCTATTCGTGGCCGCATTTTCATTGCTTATGTAGCCTATACGGCCGCTTTCCGGGCATATCCGTAGTGGGGTAACTGGACGCCAAATACTCACTTTAACTGCCCACCATGCAGTGTTCATGTCCATTTCCGTTGAACTCCGGATTAATCTAGTTTTTCATATCGGCTTACTATACGTGCTGAAATCGCGAGTGGTCATGATATAAACAAACTACTGGGCTCGGATTTGGTCGCGCCAAGCGCGATTTTTTTTTCAGATTCACGAATGCATTTCGTCCAATATTAGCAGTTCTACATATTACTATCAAATATTTATCCGTTTTCAGCCCATGTAATCAGATTCAACAGTAGAGTTGATTGAGAGAGTGTTTTCAAAAATGTAGGGCAAATTATAAGTGATAATGCGTCTTCTGGTAGGTCAATTGCTATTACAGTCACTTTTTTGCCGTTATTACTTGACCTCCAATCAGGATTGTCGCTCAAAGTGAAAAGATATTGAAATCGCCCAAACGCAGAAACAACTTTCTTTCGTCAGGAGCACACGATTCCAAGTTGTTGGGGCGCACCATTTTCCTCTGATGTTCGCATCTGTACTGTGGGGCTCAGATTGCAAAGGGCGCTATGATATTAAAATCCAAAAATGAAATCGCATTGAATCGCGGGTTTAATCGGGAGTCAATTCGTAAATTCAATTTTCTTGTCGACGGCCGCCAACACGTTCTCATTGAAATACGTGTCGACGGCCTCACAAATTTTCTGGTACGGCCTCAGATTGGCCACCCCTGTACTAGAGAGTGACATTTGGAGTTTTTTTTCGTAAAATATGTTCATGATGGTATTCATGTGATTTTACGGTAGTGTGTCTGCTGAGTTAGGTAAAATTGCTATGTCCAGAGTAAAACAGCAGGCAACATCGATACCTGGTCTGGCTGGTCATCCACAAAATGAATGAATCGAAAACGAATGATCGTGCAAACTAAGCGGTTTAACGATTCCGCTCGTATATGTCGACACCAGCGATCTCGAACTTCAAGTCAAATCGAACATGTTTCGAGGCCTAATGTTACCTTACGCAGTTCTGAATCAGTTTACAATGTGATGAGTAAACAGTATATTCATATTGAAATGAACCCGAATATTTTCGGCTGACACTCGTCAGGGGTAATCGTCAGCAACTAGTAGAGAATTGGAAAGAACATTGATGAGTGGTAAAGCCTTTAGCACATTGCATCTTGAAATTTAGGTATAAAATCCTAATTTACCTCGCGGACCGGCAAAAAAGTCGTCGCGGACCGGCGGTTGAGAACCACTGGTCTAAGACATGTTTTAAACGGTGTTTCAAAAAAAGCCTCTAAAAATCGTGTTTTTTTTTAAGTTGTAAAATTATGCAATGATTGTGTAAATACTTTCCAACAAACATGTCGTATGAGCCTACAGACAATTACCACCAGATAGAGCCGACGTATATCGATATGGGATGGTTGGAACCCTCAAAATAGTCGGTTCAACTTTGATAGTACAGATATTTCGTCAAAGGAGCTATATTTACCCTATATTTTCAATTGTCAATGTCAATCCACTATGACGTAACAATTGAATATTCGTGGCGTCATGGCTTAAAAAACAACAAT
>ATSW01108476.1:0-16111 GCA_000444245.1 Botryllus schlosseri | reverse complement strand
GAGTCAAAATGTGCAATGACTCGAAATGACTCGTGACTCGAAGGTAGTGACTTGATCCCAACACTGATTTGTCCTCTATTGTGTATCTCCATGCGCAATGGGGTGTCTCAATCGACGATTTCAATTCAGAGGGTATTAGAAGTTTTACACATCACTATCAAATATTTATCCTTGCTTAACCCATGTGATCAGATTCACCGGTAGAGTTAATAGAGGGGTATTAAAAATGTAAGGCAAGTTATATATGTTGATGCCTCTTCGGTTGGGTCAATTTCTTCATAAGTCACATTATTGCATGCTGTTATTTCTTGACCTCCCATCAGGATTGTCGGTATAGTGAAGAGCACACGATTTCGAGTTGGTATATTTTGTATACGAGGCGCATCATTTCCTTCTGCTGTTCACATCTGTACTCTCGGGCTCTACAAAGAGCCGTACTATATTAAAATCGAAAAATTAGGTCACATTGAATCGCGCGCAGCGCCATGAATATTTCGAAATTAATCATAACACTGGTCAACACATATTTTCAGGCAAACAAAGTAAGAGTGGTTTTGGGGGTTCTGAAGGGAACTGATTCCGAATATTACCTTAGTTTTTACAAAGTGGCTCATGTTTTGGAGATAATCCATGGGGCTGTTTTGACCAAAATCTCCTATCTTCGCTGTAAAGGCTATATAGAAAATCGGCTCAGTCGTACTATGAAGTTTAGAAAATATATCTAATCGTTTTTTTTTACACACAGAAGACTCTTTTAAATGAAAATACGGCAACCACCTATAGTAAATTTGAAATAATTAGTTGGAATATAATATTCCTAATTTATTTTGAAGCACAATTGTTTTTGTACGATTTTCGCCTATAAGCAATTTACAGCAGTTTTTCGAAAAGTTCCAGCAATGGTTTGCCATAATATGTTCCTCTCATCCGCCTTGATATCCTTCTTTTGTTATTTGATGTCTTGGTGGAACCTCTTCCCTTGCTAACCAACAATATGCTCAGGAAATCTATCAAGATGACTGAACAGGAAGTGAACTTTTATGTTCGTGTTTGTACCAAGTTTTCCGTATGCAAATGCTAATTTTCAGAATAACTGTTTGTAGTTGGGTGCTTTGTGATCATTTAAAGTTTTATATGCTACATCTTAGGATAAATTCCATGCAGTGAACTCCTTCCTATATTATGAAATTGGAATCTTTCATTCGTACTCGAATCTGAAATCTATGAAAGATACCAGATTTAAGCTGCTCGTTTAATAGGGATACTGCGTATGCCCACTTTGTTGACTGAGCGGAAAATTATCCATTACAAGTCAAAAGAAATGAGACGCCGATGAGTATTATAGTTTAGCATTTCAAGGACAAATTATACAGCTTTCTACTCTTTAATCTTCATAAAATGACCAATTGATACAGGAGAATGTGTGTTTCCGTTATGCAAAAGTACAATCGTTAAGCTTGACAAACTGCTTTTATGACAAACAAATGTTTGGCATCAGGTCATGTTAATTTTGATAGATTGACCGAGAAGGAAATGAGGGTTCTTCATAGTCAATTATCTATTTATGCGCAGTATAAAATTAGGAAAAACTAGGATCTTTGTCCTACCAAGTGAACTAATAAAGGGGAGAAACAGTGACTTTGGGGTTTTTAAGGGGTATAAATATCTTCTTAACAACAGCGTATTTGGCAAAACTAATGTGATATTCGTAATCAGTAGAGCGATTTTTGACACGTCAATAAAATCAAAACTAGGTCAAAATTGTAGCGTTAGTTCAAAAAATGTCAAAATTGTTTATGAAGTTGAAACGTTTTTGCAACTTGCATTTCGTTTGTATCGTAGATTTTGCACTGTCGGTTGTTGTTGTTCTTAGTATTGCAACATATGGTGTTCGGCTACTATGGAGAGGATAACGAATTCAGCCACTGGTAGTAAAATCCGTGGATCCGATTACAGTTTTGTGAGCTGAAACGGTATGCCTGGATTCGTCGCTGTCGTCTTCAAGTGATCGCGGTGGGTCGAATAGAGTTCGCAATCAAATAAAAAGTGCTTGACCGTCTCGTCGATATCGTACGTATCGCATAAACCCGTGTCCTGACATTCGATTCTGTGAAGGTGCCAGTGGAATCTACAATGGCCTGTTGGCAATCTTAACAGAATTGATGAGATTGTTCGGGAGGATATGCTGCAGCGCTTGGCATGACTGTTTGCGTAGCGAATATCTCGCGATATTGCGAATAATCATCCGATTCCTTGCATTCATCATTCCGTCTTTCCTCACAGTGTTTGGCGATTTGCGATCTTAGTTCGTTGATTGACAGCGAGATTTTTGCACTGTCAGTGAACTTATCATTTTAGAGCTTGTAGCCTATTTATAGACCTACCGTTCTGGTCGGCCCATTGTCTGCTCATTGTGAATCATAAACATTCAAATGAAACAAATAGGTTGGCAAGGTGTTATGCTCAACGACCGCAATATCCCAACTGAGGCAAGACTGCGTGGGCATTGCATGGTTCTCATGTCAAGAAGCGCATGATGAAAAATTGTGATGTAGACATTGCCAGAATGAAGCAACACTGTTTGTCACCAGCATTGTACCCACAACTTTAGTGTTGTCAACCAACAGCTGCTGCTTTATCCATTCTTGGCAAGCTGCTTAGTGAGGACAGATACTTTTTACCCAAGGATTTAGGAGAGTATCTTTCCTTGAACAACAAATTTTTTAAATAATTTTTACCATAATGCGTAATGTAACTGCTGGAATTCTTCATAGGGCCAGATTTCGTTGAAATAAAATTTTTGGATTTAGATATCTATCGAGTTTTGAGGCAAAAAAGTTTTTTCCAGGTCAAATTACTTCGTGAGGACAGACAGTTCCAACCAGAAATGAAGATAAGTAGTAGCCCACAATTCTAACATTATGCGGGAAAACACCTAATTTGAATACGTTAGGTCGAATTTGGTCAAAAGAAGGATTTTTAGGTTAAAAAAATGTCAAAATTTTGATTTTTTTAGGTCAAAATCTTCCGTTTTTTAGGTAAAATATTGCCCTAGTAATCAGCAACCTCGAAAACCCCTAAAACGGCTTTCAGATGTGATGCCAAATGTTTTTTTTTCATTTTGTTGACCAGTGTAATCTTTCAAGAAATCGGGAGTTAATACGTAAATTCAAACTGCATGTTGTCGGAAGACAACAAATTGCGTGTCCACGGCTCCTCAAATTTACGTCTACGGCGCAGGTCGGACACCACTGAATTGTGAATGGATGAGAAAAAGAGGGTGACTCGGATTCAACTCCCTTTGTTAGGTATGGTATTTTACGTATGTCATGAATGCGGTAAAGTGGATTCGGATTGATTTGACGATCATAACGTAATTTGTTCGTACGGCGATTTGGTATTCAAAAATATTCAGTGCAGCGATTATGAAATAAATGGGATATTTCGTAAAAATATTACCCATCCTACGATAAGAAGCCTCCTGTCAGCGATGCTAAAAGGTATAAGCAGGGCTGTCAAACAACCGGCGCACCAGACGATCTCTTCCGAGCGGCGGGGCAATTCTGAGTAGGTTGAAAAATATTTTATTATCCAGCACATGTGTAACAAATGTTGGAAATTTGACAGGAAATACGTTCATTAAACATATTCACTCAAGACAGCAAATGTCGAGCATGGTCAATAGGCTATATCAGGGTTCCCAACCTTTTTGTCTTCATTCCCCACTGAAGATTTATTCCGAGTCTTCATTCCCCAAAACCCAAAACTCCTATATACCCTTTAAAGTAGGTTTTCCATATTTTGAGATCCCAAAAAGAGGACCCTTTTTATAAATTCGGAAAGCTCCAAGAAAACTGGGATTTTGAAACTTTTTCGATCGATAGTATTGTGTTGACTAATAAAAAGGTCATCACTTTGACTCGACTCCCTATTTTTTACGAAACTCTGAGGTTCGCCGCGTCGGAGTCGCATTTTTCGTGGCATTGAAATCCTTTTCATAGAAAAAGAGGAAAGATTCCCAGAAAAGAGGACATTTAAGCGTCCTCCGAGGACGCCTTCAATTAATAATTTTCGATACATACATGGCAGAGCAGTTAAATGGTAACGGCAATCGCGCATGTGTCTCCGTAAATATGTAGAGTAGAGTATCCTATATATCAAGGGTCGGGAACCTTTTTCGACCGAAGAGCCATATATAAGCCCAATATTTTCAATTGCAACTCCCAAAGAGCCATACATGTCAACCAACTGTTACGTCTCAATTGAAAAACCGTGGCGTATCGGTAGCACAAATATATGGGATTCGTGATATGTGGCATATTTTTCTGCCCACATGCGTATAGATGGAGCCAAACATGGTCACTGCAGCAGTATACATACCCACTGCAGGGTGTGATAGGCTACGTCAGTGACGCGAGGTTAGGGGAGGCAAGTGAGGTAGTGCCTCAGATGACGTCAGGGATGAGTGAAGGAAAAATTGTGAAACCTTCATTGGTTATTGATTATTAGTATATTCTATCGATGTTTATGAATGAATAGACTTCGAACATTATTATTCCCAAAATCGCGGAACTTTCATATTTCTTGTTCGAAAATGAAACGCGAAAGTAGAGGCTAGTGACTGTTCCGACGCGGCACTGACGTCAATGAGTAGCACTTTGTCAGTGTCGGGTGTCGGCACCTGTATGCTATGCACTAAATCTAGCTCGGACTATAACCAAACCGTTGCGTATCAAATCTCTTCTGACATCAAATTCAAGCAGTCCAAACGAATAATACGGAGCAGCTTGTTCAAAATATAAATGGAAAGATTCGCAAGATTGCTTGCTCGTCCGATAACAGTCGAATAGGGAATTGAAACAACAGTGAACGTGAAATATAAAGATAAACTAGAACGGACGGCGCAACAATTACATTAACCAATCAAATCAAACAAAACAATTAAGAGTTGTCGAGGAGAACAACAGAATGCAAATAAAGGACAGTCGAATTAAACTGATTCACTAAAGCATCCAAACTGATTAACTAAAAACACGACTCGTCAAAACAGTGACATTACGGTCAGCGTACAGCAGCAACAGATCGAATATTGTTATTGAAATCATCCATAATGATGAAACGCTGGTTGTTGTAGAACAGAATAACTGAGGTTTCGGTGAACCTGAATACGGTGATTATTTATCTTCTTTCGATCAGGACCCCTTTTCGACACATAAATTTATATGTGGATGCAACTATTTTTAGTCGGTAGCAGTTATCATCTTTATATACCACCCTTCGATTGAAGATTGTGATTAGTAGCTCCGTACATAATTTAGTTCCCTACGTTATCTATTTTTATACATCAGTCCTGCAAACTTAATCGGTCAATGCATTTTGTGACAGCACACTGTTCTTTCGTGAAACGTAAAACTTTGCAAATAATAAACAATGTATTGTTGGTATGTTATGTCGAAGAGAATTGTTCACTCTGGTACATGACACAAATATGTAACCCTTTAAGTTTGTTTTGAAACATTAAAAGAAACAGGATGTCTGCTTTTCCAAAGAAAAATGCGCTTATCACGATAACTTGAAAGAATTTATCATCATTAATCTGCGACTGTACTTATCATGCTAGTTCTTCTTCTCCAGTTTCAATATACTCTCATATTTTCAGGGAATTGAAAAAAGCTGTTTCTGAACTGTTTTTATTTTGGTCTATTGCCATGATATAAAGGGCTTCAGTTGCATTGTCTATTATAGATAAGTGGATGAATGGAAACTGCTTACTAACAGCTCAACACGAAACCTAGAGAGCGTGTTACTTCAAGATAGAAATAAATATGCATCGGTTCTAGGACAGTCGATCGCTCTCGAAATTCTGTGGTCTACATCAAATACCACGTGCTCGATGCTGGAACAGAGCCAGAGATTTACATTGGTTAATTTTGAGGCTTTTTGTTAGTGTTTTGCATGATTAAACGCCGGTTCTAAATACAAAAATCTTTGCATTTTTTGTGGTTTCTGTTTTGCCGTAATATTTTACTATGAACTAGAGTCGGCCGAAGTGATCAGCGTTGCTACTCAAGTAGCACAAGTAACGCAATACATTCCTACTCAATTACGAGTAAAAGTAGTCATTTCTAAGACATGTCAAAACTTCTTCAAGTGGAAGTCGAAATGAAAGGTCTGAGAATTACTAAAAGTCTAATTATATTTGGTCGGGGACGGTGGTCGCATATTTTCAACAGGTGGAGGTGGCTGCATATGAAATCGCAAGATGTATCGCCGCATATAACGCAAAATGACTATAATGACACCACCCATTAGTAGAATCTTCGAAAAAATATGTTCAGTAACCGTGATTCAGAGGGTACTTTTCGCGTTTCTCATGACAATTTAACTCATGATAGGGGTGCAATATTATCCCTGAACTACTTTCTACTTTACAAAAAACAAATTGCAAACGTAATAAGTTCATCCAGAATACTGTTTAGGTAGATGTTGAAGTAGTTGTAAAACATTACCACTGCAAGTAGCAAATATCTACTTGAGTACCGCGAAGAAGTAGAAATATTCAACATATACAAAATCTCGTGATATAGCAAAAATTACGTCAGATTCGTATTCAGCGCCGCCAAATTAGGTATAATTGACGCAAAAAAAGTCCTGGCGCAAAATGATGTAGACCAGTGTAATTTGTGGTAATTTACAAAATAATTCTGGCCCCCTTCGAGCTCGGAACACCTCCAATTGGGGGTTTGGATGCGGAAGTTGCATCCCTGGGTTTAGTGCTCTATACCGTCTTTGAATTTCAGTTTCTGGCTTTCTGTTTTCGGCAAGTCCAGTCATGCTTTATGGATGTTGTCTCATTGTAAAAAAGATCACTGATTGACAAGTTTTACGAAATAGGTATTTCGATACGTGGCCTGCCACGAAACAATCTGAAGCACGGGCCGTTTAATGCGTAATGTGACAATGGAAAAAACGAAGAAATGAGTGTCTTCTTGTGACTTTTATTACGCCACGCAGCAATATTCGAAAGTAGGTTTTATGTTTTGAATTCCAAGCAACAGGCACGCGGGCTGCTCAAAATAGCTCCGTGGGCCGCACTTTGCCAAGTTCTGTATTAGAATCTAGCAGGTGTAGGGAGAATAAAACCACTATCATCCGTGTATTATCTATATATGATTGATAAAGTATTCAAGTAAAGAGGAAGGGCACAATGTAACTTGCTGGAATCAGTTTACTGATTCGGCCCGCGACGCCATTTGAGTTTGAAATCCCTGGTATAGAGGATAGCAATATGATTGCTAGAAAAGGAACAGATAGTGCAATAAACGAAATTCATTGTCCAATGGAAAGATTATGGCATCGACTTATTTCCATGAATAGTTTTTTACCACATGTGATATGTATCTCGTGTATGTGTTATTTTGATATTTTTAACTCTGAGTGATGTTTTGTTGTTTTATGACCGCTTACTGTTATTGATTGGTATTTCAGTAGCCTCTTACTTTGAGTCATTTAAAGTTTGGCCGAATGTCACGTTGTGATTGCATTTCGTTGATTAGTTTATTTTGCTCTTACATATAAAAAATGTTTACTCTCTCCAGACCTCGAGGATTAGTCTAATATCCACCTTTATAGTTTGATATATTCCTTCATTTCAACAAAGTTTGATTTCAGTAGTACAGGTTAGTCTAACGGTATGCATATATCTTGTGTAATTATAAATAACATATATACTAGATTCAGTATCGTGAAATGACACAGGAAACAGATGTATTGGTAACGACAATTTGGGTATCATATAGATTGAAGTCAATGTATCGAAGCGTTACACAGGAAATGACAATCCGACAAAACATGTGAGATGTGTATGATGTGACATATCGAGAGGAAATAATAGATATTTAGATATGCATGTGATACAACGAAAAATATTCATTCAATCATATTCATTTGACCTTACGTTTGGAACGATTCAATAAATCTACAAGTATTGCGAGACGAATACAAAACAACGTTGCTCGTGTTATCAATTACGGGTGTACAAGACAGACTACGTTGTACGTCAGTCAAAGCCGTTCACTGACGTTGGATGCCGGTCCGTCGAAAAGGGAAGATATACGCAGCGAATCGTACAAGTTTTTGTGGTGTTTTGAACTGATGAAAATAATATTAAACTGATACTGAGTAGCAGCATTTACCAATATTTGTCAGATTATTACTAGTGAGATTTTAAAAATATAGATTGATTGATTTAGCTCTTCTTGTCTAAGTTGACTATTGTTGTATAATTGATACAAACATGTTGCGAAGTAATATAAATAATTGAAAATCTTAATGGCTAGCTTGCTGAAATGAGATGATTTGATTTAAAAGACTCTCGTACAAGTCTTACCGCAATGTGATTCCTGCCCAGTGCTATGAATATCAAAGTGGAAATTCTGTNTAGTACNGGTAAACAGCCGGAGTANATGGTATCCCGTCNCTTCAATCAGTACCCAAAAATAGCTCTTGGNTGCAAAAAGGTTGNNGACCCCTGTAAAAATACATTCGTCCTGCNCTATAGCCTATTATGTCAACATANCTACTGGTAATNATTNACTGGAATAAAGCCACAGTCAAACAATATCAACTCACAANGNTGCGNAGGTAAATCAAACTCATTCCAATNGGCNAGTGAGGTAGCCTGAGTAACGTAATCTATTTTTTATTCTGNAACAGTAAAGGTATAACAGCGTTATGGTNCCTCCCATATGAGATTTTAGTGTAGACAGTTATGTAGATTCTACTCTCCTTATAATCGAATGAGGTTTCATATTTATCACTNTGTCGGACAAGGATTCGGGTCTTCTGTCCCACTTTTCACTGATTATACATAGGACTTTGATAGCTTNCCCACCCTATTTAACGTCCACTTGTATGAATATANCTTTATTTGTCANACTAAATAAGTTATATTCATACAAGTGGACGTTANATAGTGGGAGAAAGGNACCGAAATCTTGCNTTCATATNTATCGTCTGCTATCGGTGCAACAAANTATTTTCNTTGAATNTAATCNCGANTGTTTAACCGCCCCTTTGGCGTCATGGTCATTTCACAATCCATGTCGATCTTTGTGNNGAGACAATGTNGATGNATGAACNGATTGGTCTTGGTTGATGGATTCATACTCATACACTGTACCAATACGCCAANGGTNACTCATAAGTAATATGCATNCAGGAATATATCTGTTTGCTATCGTGTTAGTATTCNCAATATACCNATGAACACGCCCGNACCAGCTAGTAAATGGTCGACGTATGTAGATAATAAGTTACCACCCATCGTGTTTGCGACCCAGATTGACGACAGCCAGTAGAAAAAAGATTTATTCAGGTTAATTATTGTCCAGTTGGTGCAACGTAATGTTTGTAAAGCCAAATAAGAACAAATTTTAATTTTGTATAATGTGTCAATTTAACTGTGTCTGCCTAACTTCATGTTATGGATTTTTCATGCTACGGATTGAGGTTTCAGGAATGTTTATTTGCCGGAAATAGCATTGAAAAGCGGTTTCTCCTTTCTGTCCAAGCCCCTATGTGTATAAAATTTATGGGAGTAGTAGCCTTTTCCGACAATACACATGACAATGTGGTTGTAACGAAAGGTCTTATCACAGGATCATATAGCAATTTGCTGGTACAATTCTGATAGATCCGAAGCCACAATATATCTGTAAGGGTACTGCATTCGCGTACTGTATTTCATGTCTACTTGGAGAATCATCATAGCCCGTGAAAGATTTTCCACTCCCACGTCCAAATATCACATTCGGTCGTGCTTGTTCGCCACCTTCAAAAAATATATTAATTATTAGCTGATATGTTGGCATAAAATTACGATTCGATTTAGGATCAAACTTACACATTTGAGGCTACATAAATACTGCTCATAAATTTACATTTTGACTTTCCACTTGCTCGTTATAGCGATAAATACCACAGGTAATTATGACTTACAACCTTTCTGTAGGTAGGCGTGCTTCTGATGTTGCATGATTAGTTAATCCCATAATTTTGTGTGATTTGGCCATGGTATCATCTGTCCCGACTCTACAAATGTTGCAAGTGAATTGAAAAATTCCAGTCAAGGATGGTATCGATTAAAAATATGTTACATGATATAATCAAAGAAAAAATGAACGCTTCGATCAAAATTAACTTTACACCCTCAAATCAAAAGAAAAACTGTAGCAAACCCCATGTGAGGAGAGATTTTACCAGCATGCAATTGTAAAATAATTCAGGGAGTGTAATCATGGGACTATAATTGAGATTTTTTCAAATATTTTCGGTCCCGGTGTCTCATCAGTCCCACGTCTTCCCTACATATATAGATCTACAAACTCACGCTAGTTTTAATTCAACGACGTAATAGAATTATATGTCAAGTAAGTTGACAAAATAGTTGAATAATTTATCGCGTCACTGGGTTCCTCTTTGTTATCTGTTGAACTTTGTTATTCACTGCAACCGTGATGTGGCGATTTGACTAGTATAGGTGTCATCAACCTTTTTGAAACCAAGAGCTACTACCGATTGATGCGACGGGCTACCAGCAACTGCAGCGTTTTTCTGTGAAGTTGGATTTATTCACTTAGACATTCAAAGCATGGGCAGAGTTTCGTCCCTTACAACGAACAGAAAACGATCTCACTCACCGGGACTCACACCACCGTCCCCGGACACAATTACGTGGCCTTACCGCGCGCTGAAGCGCCAATCTCCACGTCGAGACTCGGGAATATTAACTTGATTTTCGGCCTCCGCGGTAGTGAAGACAAGCAACGGGCCGATCGAAAACTGCACTCGTATGTTCCTTAGGGACGACTGACCCATATTTTACTGCTGCTCATATAAAACTCATCTCTACTCCGACTTTCAAATCACTCATTTGTATATTAGCTACTGCGACTGCGGGCAATTCATTTGGTTCTCGCGGGCTACCGGCAGCCTGCGGGCATTGAGTTGGTGATTCCTGGGCTATTAGTAATATCACTAGACGATTGTGGTACTTCACGAAAATTTACACAGGGTGGAAGCTATTAAGATTCATTAACGAACAAGAAGATATGAATTTTTGTATGCACCAGAAGAACTTGAATTTAGTGTTTACACCATCCCTCAATTATGCGGCCCTGTTGAATTACAATTCCAGTATGGCGGCGCTACATTGCAATGCTCGTATACTTGTTCTGCGTAATTTGTTATGTCAGTATCGGGCTTCCGCCATTAAGACCATTTTGATACTTTAATGGAAATGATGCAAATGAATCTAAACAACGGATTCCCAAACTTTTTATTGTCGCGACCCAAAAGATCGATTTGAGAATTTTCGCGACCAAACCTCACAATTTGTGGTGCTGATTACTAGTTTATTTACGTAATTATTACGCGTGTCTTCTGTATGTAATATATTGTTAACACTTAGCACTGCCAGTAACTGGTGATTTTCCCGGAAGCAAAAATACAACCGTGCTATTGGTTACTATGCTCCCGACCCGGTAATTTTCATACTAATGACCAGAAATTAACCTGGCGCTATAGCGCTATATATAGTAGGTGGCGCTATAAATGGCGCTTGAATTGATCTGATACCTTGTTTGCCAGTTTCGCATTAGGTTTTCCTTCTATTTCAAAAAATGAACTGAAATATTTAGAACTGAGCCGCTGATAGCATCCGCTCAATTGACATTCTTCTAATAGTAATTGGTATTTATTTTCGTCTCCGCGACCCCGGAAAATAGACAAATAACCCCAAGTTTGGGAACCCCCAATTTAAACGATATTCTTGACTTCAATCACACATCTCATCATCGAAATCCACTCAAATCTTACAGAAATGAGTGGTGTATCCTTAAAATCAATGGGGGTGACATGGTATCCATCTAAAAAAACGGTCGTAGCTAATGTCAAATCCTACAGTTCTGCGTATGCGTGAGCGGTATCGCACACTTTTATGTGTATGATCCACCAAGAGCGCAGACAGAAAAAATATTTAAGACGGGCAAATATTCGATTACGTAAATGAACCCCCCTCCCTCAAGATAAGGAAAATAGGTAAAAAAAACGTTGGGG
This sequence comes from Botryllus schlosseri, assembly GCA_000444245.1. NCBI lineage: Eukaryota > Metazoa > Chordata > Ascidiacea > Stolidobranchia > Styelidae > Botryllus > Botryllus schlosseri. Next base: position 3,994 of record ATSW01108476.1, on the reverse strand, counting down.
CGATAGGTGTACATATGTTCCACGCACAGACATAAAGTGGTAATATAAATATTGTGTAAAGCTCGGGCGTCAATACTTTCGCCCGAAGCGCGAATATTTTCCATGGCTGATGAATGAAATTGGCTCATTATATTTTTACTGGTATATTGCAAATATAGACAAGAATGGACACTAAATCACGCAAAGAAAATTTTAGGGTGCATTCATCTGCCCAAAAATACTGTAATATTTATTAATTTTAAGAAAATTTGTGGGGAGCGATCGTGCCGTTCGCTCTATCCTATAGCTACGCCAATGTGATCAACTCTCTATTGTTTACTCAAACCAGAACACATATAAGCGCTTCAAAAGATACTTCAATTATATTGCCGACTGCGATGACTTGAATCCTGCCTCGTACTTCGACTATTCGATTTTAATTTACTCGAGTCACCTTCAAACGTCTAGTGACCTAACGTGACTAAGTCGAAATATGAAATTTCTCGATATGTCTTGTGACTCGAAGGTAGTGACTTGTTCCCTAATCTGATTTTAAGATCCGTCATTGTGGAGCTGTCGTGTCAGGATAGCGAAATAGCTTGTCGCATAAAAATCAAAATAGGAAATTCCCCAAATTCCGTAGCCATCATAATACATGAAATTAACACGTCGACTGCAAGTGACATAAAATTTAGCATTCTGTGGAATCTCAGCTTACTAGCCTTACACTATCGAATATGATACGATGAAGAAAAGTCTTCAATTTAGTAATGCCTGACAACCCACCTAATATGTGTACATTTACATCGTGAGTATAGGCATCGCTGTCAAATTTCTTGTACTACGTAGGCCTGCGGCGAATACATACTTGGTGGAGACAAGACAAGCATTTCACTTCAGCTTTTTGGGAATAGCTTGAGGTGTGGCCGATAATGAAGTTCTCTGTAGTGTCAACAGCTGTTTTTCCAAGATAAACTGCAGCACCACGATGTCTTCCACAAATTAAAGTACAAATCCATGGTCATAGCAGGCATAGGCCTACTACTGTTGAGACCAATCGTTCCCAAATGTTTTGGGCTGGCGGCATACCAGAAAACTTATAAAATGATCGCAACACACTGATAAAAAGAGTTGCTTAAAATATTCTCACGTGTTAATGGACTTGTATTTACTCATCTAGGGTTACCATATTTTGCAATCCGGAAAGGCGGACACCTTTTAGAAATCATAAAAGCCAGCTTACTGGACTAAAAAACTGCTGAATTCTAAAATGTGTACTATGAATCTATTTTTGTTGACTTGATAAAATGCCTTCATTTCGTCTCGACTCTCGAATTATTCAATTTTAACGATACTAATGTGGTCTTGACTGAAAAATAGGTCATATCTCCAGTTCTACTCCCGCTCCGGCGTCAACATAGCAGTTTGGCGTCATTTATGGCGTTTCTAGTTCAGCCTGCTGATTACCAAGGGGTATAACCGATAATTTATAGGCGATACTCGCTATAGAATAGGACGAATTTCAAAAAAAAGGAGGACATTTAGCCTTCCTTGGAGGACATTTTCGACTTCCTGAAAAAGGGGGACAAATCCTCCTGAAAGAGAACATATGGTAACTCATCAGCATCTCACATAGTCAGGCTAGTCAGAATTGTCTATTATAATCCTCATAGATAACAGTCCGAATACAATAAACGCCAACTTCTTTTGACGTGATGCGACTTCACCTGAAATTACGTTTTCGAGTAATCTGATCATTGTTGATAGTTGATTTTGTCCAGTCTGTGTAGAAGAAATATAAGTGGCCATCTCAAAGTGTCTCCATCGGCCGGTATGCTACATATATAGCCTATTTGCAATGGCACTGACAGACGTCCGCGGGATTAGTCTCATTGTTATAGCATAGAACTACATTAACTCTTATTGGTTTTGCGGGTGTGGTATTGCCGACACAAAAGTACAAAACCATATCATGCACACCATAGTATAAATCCAATATATTATGACCGTTTTTCTCGGCAAAGTTACCAACGTCACCGATACCATGTGTTTTGTCACCGAGATAATATGTACACTGTACAGGTCTACCTATTTCCTTCGGGTATTCCTTGGATAGCCTATCCTTAGTCTCAGAATGGGCAACACCTCAAAGATATAAATTATGTTTGATGACTGAATTCCGGACACGTGCTAAAATTGTAGAACACAGTTAGACATTTTATATTTATCAATACCATCGTCTGCAGTAACGTGCGGTGAGGTTCATGGCTGGAGAGGCATTGATTCCACCACACTCACGAAAAGTACCTAATAAGGATACACAAATATGTGAATAACAACAGCAGAAAGAGAAGCGGGTAGGCGAGATCGTTTTCCTTGCACTTTGTTAGACGTTGCAATCAATCAATCAATCAGGATTATTATATCACCATCGTTTCAAAACATCACAAGACTGCGATACAATGAAAAGATAGGAAGGTGTCGAAACAACTTGGGAGTAGCCTTTAAGATCAGACACCCACCTTAGCCTAGGCGAAATAAATAAGAGGCATGCAGACTGAATGAAAAGTAATGCAGAGAATACAAGACGCAAGCGACAAAATGAGGTGGCATGTGGCGGAGGGCGTGGTCGATGTTATGTCGTGGTCTAGTAATCCTGAAGACTGGCTAGTATTGATTTAGAAGAAATTGCTTGTATTTCGACTTAAATGCGGACCCGGACATGCTCGACGACTGTTGGATAGCCGGCGAGATGCTGTTCCACAATTGGGGTCCGGCATACGTTAAATTTCGGCCTGAAAGATAGACGACGCGTTAAGCGGCAGTCAAATGTGAAAAATGACCTTTATTTTTTTAGTCAAACCAGCGAAATTGGCTTTATAAATATGTTTTTAATCCGCGTCTGTAACTTTTGTTGCATGTGAAAGTGTCCTCCCTCCTCAATCTCAAAATATGGTAACCCTTGCAAAAGCCGGTGTTGGCTTATGTTTTGTATTGACGGTGTCGGATACGAACTATGGTAGGCCTATAGTATATGTTAATGATTACATGTACCGAAGTGCCAGATTTTAAGGTTCGCACTCAATGAATAATAGTAATAATTTCGTAATCACCAGGTTAAGGATTGGAAAATCGTGAAAACCTTCAATGAATATTGGTATTTGTGTACTGATCTTCATAAATAACTAGTTTCAAACACTTTTACTGTCGAAATTGCACACTATTGCACGTTCATTGCTCCTAAATTGGGAGGAGATATGAGGAATTGACGCGCCGAACTGTACCTAGCATCAATCGAATGCTACGCTCACACTGACTCAGAAACTTTTGATATTGTTAGGGCATCAAAATCCCCTCAAAATCGCCAAGCTATGTGAAAATCGATGTCGATCGTTACGTACCATAACCGCCCAGTGAAACAGTATGAGCCACATATTATTATCCTTCCGCACCTACTATGTTGACCTAACAAATTTGCCAAACACAGCGCAGTGCAGAAATGCTGCGTGAACCGAAGGTGTAATATGTATTGTTAAGTTGCTATGGCCAACGTTTAATGCAAACCTTCGCTTACTGGTGTAGTTGTAATGTATTTTACATACATACCTTCAGTTGTGGATATGTAGTAGGCTATGTTTTTACGTATGCTACCCATGAAGAATGCTGTTGTGATAAACAACAACTCGTCAACTGAATATGCTATAACCTGTTCGGTTATTATATATGTGGTTTTTTAACCTTTTTCCCTCCAGCGCCCCTTTTCAAAATTAGCACACGTCTATCGCCCCTATATTTAGGAACTGTAGTAAAAGGCAATGGGCAAGGGGTCGAATTCCGAACGGTCTTTTCGAGTTTGTACATTTGGCCTTAGGACCATTCGTCTATTACGACATAATATTTTAATGCGCTATATTCGGGATCAAATCGAGGGTATTATAACAATCCTCGAGTAATTATACAGTCTGGTTAGAGCCCGATGTATACATTCCAAATCAACCTCTGCTATTGGCAATGA
>ATSW01108449.1:0-14659 GCA_000444245.1 Botryllus schlosseri | reverse complement strand
GTCTCAGGCTCTGTGCCCTTAAGGTGTGATGTAACAATCGCATCTATAGCTGAACTCTGTTACCGTCATATGCGTTTAGTCGACCTTTGTTGGTATAGGTCGATTTTAATGGGGTTTCACGCCATGAAAACTCTTGAAACTTGTTATGTCATCTCGTGATGGTGGTATTTAACACTGCCCCAAGTTTCAGGGTTTCTACTTAAAGTTTAGGGTAGTAATTCCGTTTCCGAAGTTGAGTGTGTGCTGATCCGTCATGTATCGCAAACAGATTTTACTCAAAAGCCGGTATTGGTATCCATTGGTTTTGACGGTGTTCAATACTGAGATCGGTTATGACATTTGGCACGGTAAGTCTTAATGTTAGTATCGAACGCTGTACCAAGTTTTAAGTTTGTCACTGAACTGTGTTAGTGGTAATTTCGTTTCCTAATTCGAGTGAGAGCTGACTCGTCATTTATCGCTAACAGATTATACGCAAAGCCGGTATTGGTCTCTATTGATTTTAACGATGCTCCTTACCTAGATCCGTCATAAGCTTTTGCACGGTATGTCTTGATTTTAGTATCGAACGCTGTGCCAAGTCTCAAGGTTGACACTCAATGATTAGGGCAGTAATTTCGTTATCAAGGTCGAGTATGGTAAAGATGTGCTCCGATCTGACACTTTAGCCTACAACACATTGCGGATTTCACGCAAAAGCCGGTGTATCTGCGGTAACGTTAAGTGAGATGATGATATCATTCTCAGTTTGCATTCAAATATTTACTTTGATCGTATATTCTCCAATGTCAATTTCACCGTGAAATTGTGGCCTTCAAGCCATTTGCGTACAACCCCTCGTCACTTGATCAGCCTATTCCTCAGTAAATTTTACGCAAAATTCGGTGTTGGTCTGTTCGCATTAATTTTGACAGTGTACCATACCGAAAAGGGCCATGAGGCCACTTCTCGATAATGTCATGTAACAGTGTACCAAGTTTAAGGCTTTCATCCACGTATTTATTCGGTAATATATTTTTCAAAGGCGATTTCGCAGCAGACCTATAAGACAGTAATAAAAACGTATGTGTCGTGTTACAGTCTCCAGTTTCAAGGCCAAAATCTCTTATGCTGTACCGAGACCAAATTTCCGAGGCTGCTATTCTTAGTCCTTTACAATGATGTTTTGGATTCAATAGGACAGGCCCAATCTATGAGATAACAATTGCGTATCTGTCCGAATTCGTTGACCTTTCCAATTAGGCTTACGCTATCTCTCGAGTTATAGTCATTTCCATTTCTGCAGATAATTAGTCAGGTCTAATGCGAACATGAACCGTGTTGAATCTTTTTTCCGTACGCCGTTTACGCAGTTACCACACTTCAAGTCACAGCTCACCAGCGGACCTCTCGTGGCACATACGTTAAAATCACTGTTGCCGGGAAATTCATGTTACCGTACCATCATTAAGTTACTTGTTTACGTTGGAAAACGCCATTGTGACGTAATCTTGATAAAAAGTCGCTTGCAGCCCTTGCCCCACCACCCGATATTGTCACGAGCCGCCACTGGCAGATAGCGGAAAAACCTTAGTAGATTTTCAATCTCTGTATGCTCATTACGTTATATATCTTTCGAGAAATATTGATGCTCTTACACACAACGCGGTTCAGTACCATTGGTCTTATTTTCTATCGTTTCTGCTATCCGCTGCAATGAAAACTATGCTCCAGCTAGGCGAATTCGCTTGACTCTCGGTGATATCAATCAATCCTTGTTAAACCATAGTGTCCTATATCGTGTGGACACAAGCAAATCTCACGGCTCAGTGAAATTGGTCTACGTCACACTGTACACTTGGTCAAGGGTAGCTTTATGGCCATAAATGACCGACTTGCCGAGCGCTAAATTCGACGAAACGGGAATCAATGGAAAGCTGCTGGTGTACTGATTAATAAGATATAAATAAATTCTGCTCATGGTAATGGAACCCCCCGAAATCAGCCTCGAATTTGGCATTAGGATCGAGTTTTGACACTGTGACGCAATAATTCTGTCTGGAAAAACGAGAGTAAATTTAAGAAGAAAGAGTCAGACAGCATCATTGCGTCACAATTCAAAACTCGATCACAATGCAAAATTCGAGGCTGATTTTGGGGGGTCTCAGGTCTTGAAATCTCGAATGCTCGTATCCCAACATATAAAACATGTTGTGCAAAGCTACGCACGTCAGTGAAATCAGATATTTGTGAAGTCATGTTGATTCCACAGCATGGCCGGAATACACGGTAGCGCAATCAAGTAGGCGGGGCTGCAGAGATAGCAAATTAGCTTTTATCTGATGTAGAGCTTGCATTATATTCTTTGCGGTCGCAAAAAGGCATATATTTGTACTGGCAACATATTGGATGAAACTCGTAGCCTAATACTCTCTTCCAGGTGTCGCTAACCTTTTTTTAGACCAAAGACTACTTGCTGATTAACAGTGTTGGGATGACTCGAGTCAGACTCGAGTCAACTTTTTTGTATGACTTGACTTGACCTGAGTCACTTTGCAAAAATGACTTGACTTGACTTGACTCGGCGCTCCAGAAATGTGGATTGACTCGTGACTCGGAGCGAAATTGACGAGTCAATTTCAAGTCATTATAAGTAAACGGTGTCAATTAAATCACACTGACTTATGCATGTTCGATATTGTTCGGAATACGACGGTGTCACTTGTGAGAGCAACCAGTCATTCACTGATTGTACGTTTCACTGATCTTCAATTGCTACAGCACAAATAACTTGGCCGCAAACGAAACGATTACAGCTTATGTTGGCGTAGTAGCAGTAGGTAAATCTAATAGAATCGTATCGTTGCTTCTTAGACGGCTCAGTGCTTGCAGGCAGTGCCCCCTCTTCACCAACACTCGTGTATGCTTTTTCTTTAAGTCTGACGAATATATGTAGTTTTTGCGTTTTTATCGTCACGGATATGTAGATGGGTAGTGTATTGCACCACATCAATTTGTTCAACTTCTCGAGGCTTCGTATTCGATCTAGTTTATTGACTGATATTATCATACTGTAGTATGTAGGTATACAGTTACTTGCGTATTTTATTAGCAGTTCTAGGTGTGCGTGAGCGATACCACACCTTTTTGCATGTATATTTACCTTTATATTTGTAATTTGATTCAAGAGAAATCACCAATTAATCTGTCCTTCACTCAGTGAGTCAAATCTAATGACATTGCATCATTACTCATACTTCGAAAATTCAATTTGACTTGAATCGTGACTTGACTGGTGACTTGACTTGTCTGACTCGACTTGACCCAAGTCACCCCGAAAAAACGAGGGACTTGACTTGACTCGAGTTACCTTTTAATAACCGATTGACTTGACCCGTGTCAAAATGTGCTATCACTCGAGAGGACTCGTGACTCGAAGGTAGTGACTTGATCCAAACACTGTTGATTAATGCGACTGGGTACCAGTTACGCCCGCCATTTCTCAGTGTTCAGTTGGATTTCTTCACTTAGACCAGTGGTTATCAAACTTTTGTAGGCACGCCCCCTTTATGATAGTGAAAAATGTCGCACCCCTTGTCGTCATTTCGCCAAATGCAACCAGAATGCTACCAATCCTAACGGATAGTTTGATGGTATGGAAGGTTATGACTGTTGATGAGAGAATTCCCCAATTACGAAATATGGAATATGAAAATGAATATGAAATTCGGACTATACACAGAGTAATAAGTATGAATTGCAGATAAATAAATTTTCCGTAGACCGTAGCTTCGGGCCCCATTTCAGATGTTTTCACGCCCCGAGGGATTAAGCATCAACATCGTTAAAATATCTATGAGATACGTGCAACCATTGCACATCGCTATGTTAAAAAAAATATTCAACTGGTACTCTTTTCGATTTCCGCGCGATTTACCCCCAGCTCTATGTATACGTATAGTCTGAATCCCATATTTGAGACGTGTCCCAACAGCCATAACATCTTCCATGCCACAAATCAATGCGTTGGGATTGCAAATATTCTGGTTGGTACTGTTTTCATTATTGTTTGATACCACGATAAGGGGAGGCCAAAGTGTTCACCATCATAAAGGTGCACGCGTCGAAAAAGGTTCCGCAACAACTGCTCCATTCAAAATCGAATCCCTCAGTCACTCGATTTAGCCAAACCCTATTCCTGACAGTCGCCACATACGTTGAAGCAAATTACATTACTCACTGACGATCGGGTGCTGTCCTCACGTTCTTATGGGCAAGAACGGCGCCTTTATCATTGCAATCTACACTAGCTTCATATAACAAGTTTGGAGTCATCGTGGTATGATAGCGACATCCTTTGTATTCCTTCCAATCCTGGAAATCTTCCTGGAACATCGGAGAGTTTTGTAAGATTCTGACCGTAATTTGCGAGATCGTGAACCCCTGGTCTGCACCAATACTCTCGCGCGGTCCTGATATTTATCCTTAACTAGTACCGTAATGACTTATGAGTGGGGCAATTTTTTTTTACATAAAAACGAAAGATTTTGATCGAAAAATACTTTTGACTTTTTTTGACATTAAAAACCTAATTTTGACCAAATTTTGACCTCACTTATGTAAATTAGGCGTTTTCTCACAGAATGGTAGAATTGTACTACTTATCTTCATTTCTGGTTAGAACTGTCTGTCACGACAAGGTAGTTAGGCCTGAGCTAGCTTTTTTGACTTGAAAACTGACAAATTTTTACATGAAAAAACTTCATTTCCACCAAATCTGGACCGATGAAGAATTCCAGTAGGTACATCACGCATTGTGGGAGACCTAATTAAAATTTGTCGTAGTACAACGAACGTTCCGAGGGTAGGAAGTGCCTGCCTTACTAAGTTGCTTGCCAAGAATGGAGAAAGAACGTTCAACAGTTGCAGTTGTTGACTGGCAACACTGAAGTTGTGTGTACAGTACACATCTGATGACACGCCGTGTTCCTTCATTCCGACAATTTTGTCTGCATCACAATTTTACATCATGTGCTTGTTGATTTTAAACCCAATGCCGATTGCCCACGCTGACTTGCTTCAGTTAGGATATTGCGGTACGTTGAGCATAGCACAATGCTAACCTAGTTGTTTCATTTGGCCGGTCATGATTCGCCATGAGCAGACAATGCGCTGTTTACAACGGTAGGCCAATAAATTGGGCTATAAGCTGTAAAATAACAATGATAAAAGTTCGCCCACAGTGCAAACATCTACGATACAAACGAAATGGCGGTTGAAAGAAAATTTTGACTATAAACAATTCTGACATTTATTGACCTATCGCTACAATGCTGACAAAACTTTGAATTTTTATGACATTGTTATGACATTTTGATTATTTATGAGTTTAAATATGAATTAATCCGATGTAAGTTGCTTTAGATATTGCTTGCGGTAAGTGGGACACCCTTAGACCCCCTCTTAAAACAGCAGCAGGTACCCTTACGATTCACCCTATTGAAGAGCACTGCTATTTAGATCATTAAGCAACATAGATGCTAACACGTGATTGCGCGGTTGGACAACCGGAGTCTGCTACCAATTTATCGCACATTCGTAAACAAATATACTAATGTTATAGCTTGCGAACAGAGTTAAAATGTTTTTGAACTAGTTGCTACTGTCGCACTGATTCTGGAGATACATACTATTATCTGCTCAAGGCACTGCAGAGTGCAGACATCCCGAAATTGTCCTTAAATGTTGAATATCGTCAATGCTCGAATTGTTCGCACCAATTATTATTTCCTGCTGTAGCAGGTGGAAAAGCTGTGCAGTTTTGTGTTGCGAATCTATTAGTAGGGTATTTATCTATAGTGCAAGAAACTTAAGGTAACATCAGTAATAGCAGATATAGCAGCCATGGAATCGAACTTTTGCCACGGGATTGTTGGTACTCCGGTATCTCCGAATATTCCGACTAAATTGCAAGTACAAACAGCGATTTCGGAGACCTGTCAATAATGCTTCAAGTTGCAAGATAGCGCAGTGGTGAGTGGTATAATCCACAGCTGCAACATCAATGGGTCGCGGGTTCGAGTCCGACCGAGGTCGACTCCGGAATGCCTACCTAAGTGTTGGAGGTTTATCTAGGCGGCTCCTCCTCGCCATATCATACGTGTAAGCGGTGTGTTATAAAAGCCTTGAAGTGGGCCGTGCTACAAGTCGGCAGACACGGAATAAAAATAAAGAAAATTGACCTGACGTAAATGACCATAGTAGTCGACAAACACCTTGAATACCGCAAACAACAACAACAATAATGCTTCAGACTTCTCGATAAAATCGACTTGTTTAGACTATTCAATAAAATGCTATTCGAATCTTAATTTTCTACTCCCAGTTGAAGCAGTTTTGACAGGATTCAGAAATCGCTGTTTGTCTTAAGATTTTAGTCGAAATATAGGGACTTAGATTGACTTTTATACTGTCTCGGTAATCACTATATTTGTACTTGCATTTGAACGGAAATTTACTTCTTCTGTACTTAATTACCAACAACGTCTAGTGTCGTATATCCAGTTTTCATTAACGGTGTCACAGCTAAGACATAGTCGTGACCAATCACCTGGCAAGTTCGATTTCATGTCTGCTATACCAGCTATTACTTAAGGTTCTTGCACGATAGATAAGTAAGCTACTGATAGATTCGCAAAATGTAACTTCAGAGTTGGCCAACCTGATACTACTGGAAGTAGGAATTGGAGCAAAATCTGAGCATTGCCGATATTCAACGTTTAAGGACTATATTTCGGGTTGACTTCATTGCCCTGAGCAGATGTTGATATAGATTTCAGGAATCAGTGCGGCAGTAGCTTTCGGGAAAGACCCAGTTCTAATACATTTTGCGCTTTGATCGCAAGCTATAATATTACCATATTTATTAACGAAGCTACGATAAATTAGTACGTGTTTGCATGTATCTGAGGATTAGTAACCTAAAGTGCTACTCTTCAACAGGCTGTATCGTACGGGTACCTGTTAATATGTAACAGAACTTTCCAACGGTGTACCACTTCTATGAGAGGAGGTACAAGGGTGTCCCAGTTACCGCAACCAGTAAACACAATGAATATTGCATCTAATGATCTCCTTTCTTACTGATTACAGTGCTAGTTAGTGCGGAGTATCATAACTGGGCGAGAGTATTGATGCAGCCTGGGGTTCTTAAGCTATTTTTATCGCGGACCCCTTCAAGTATTGTGGGCGGTTGCGCACGCCCAAAAAAAATTGAGAATCGGTTGACATGCCCAAAATAAGCTAACTAATAACTTGGCAAGGTAGTCACTATACTAGTGAGGGGTAAATATTATAATGTACTTGTTAGTCATCACGTTCTTGCACTTGCTAGTCATGAACAATACTCGTGCACTTGTACAGTTTTTGTGTAAACATTAACAAAACGTAACATTCCGGTGACGATTGAAGAACACTGATTGATAGACCCACTCGAATACAGCGGGGCTGCGGCCTCTTACCGGAATCACAGCAGTTGTCATTGTCGATTCCGTTGTTGTCGTGGTTGTTCTCACGAGAATGTCACGGATTACTGTATGAAAAAATAACCAGTTGGTAATGGCCTACACCATGGATTTAGGTAAATAATCAGACAACCTGAATCGAATAAATCGACATAATAATTCGCATGATTCGAGTTGAGTAATGAGCGTTGTGACATATCGTGATCAACTTGCAGCACTGTCGCGAAGTGCCATATGGAATAGATATGGCCGAAAAAACACCAAATAATCGAAGAAATGCAGAACTGGGGTTAATTCCTTGTGGTGACATAACAGGCATATATTTGAATTTTAGAAATCTAGCATACTGTCATGTCGTCATGATTAGTGATACTAGAACACTCGAGGCGTAACACTCGATTTAGAAACGAATTCCTCAGTTACTAGATTTTACCCATAACTATAGTCGCCACCGATCGCTTCCTAACATCAATAACGATGTGCCCGGTTTCACAATACTCACATTTTATCATTTCTACCCTCAGGAGCAGTTGAATAATGTTCCGAAGCTGATTGTTAGGAGGAGAAACATATCCAGCTGGCGCGAGTTGTCTCCCATCAACGAACCCCGGAGTGTCGTACTGAATGATAAGAAACTAGTTAATGCCGTAAAGTGGTACTCGCGCAAATATTAGGTGTAATAGTGAAAACGTAGAGAGCTACACAGACACCTGAGGTAGAGAAAGAGAGAGAGGGAGAGAGAGAGAGAGAGAAATATACTGGAATCGCCCGAACGAATTTCTTTCGTGAGGAGCATTCGATTCCAAGTAGGTATTTCTATATTGGGTGCATCATTTTCCTCTGTTGTTCGTATCTGTACGGTGGGGATCAGATTGCAAAGGGCAGTACTACATTAAAATTGAAATATGAAGTCTCAATGGATTGCGATTAGCGCGAAGAAAATTTCAAGAATATTTAACATCTCTCAAAAATTTGGGAGTAAAATTGTAAATTCCATTTGCATGTCGACGGTCGCCCACACATACTAATTGAACTACGTCTCCACGGCCGCACAAATTTCCTTCTACGGCTGCAGGTTGGCTACCCCTGTTATAATATGACAAAAATACAAACGTAGGTTAAAAATAACAGCACTACGGAAAATAATTCGAAATTAAATGAATAGTGTAGGGGATATGGTCATTTGGAATATTTCATATACAATTTAGCGGTAGCTTGATTGCAGAGAGCCAAAGCAAGGTCTTCCAAAGAACAACAGACGGATCGAAGACCACGGATGCCACTGGTTATGCGATATTCGTAAAATATCGGAATGTAACAATATCCCATAAATGCCAAGGAGCTCTGTCGTCATTCTCCATAGAATCATATGCCATATTATCCGCTCTTCATTCGATCGAAGCGAATAACGTTGGCCAAGCTGTTCTTCTCAGCGATTGCCTTAGTGCACTGGACTGTATAGCTAATTATCGAACAGATGGGCCTTTTATCGCAAATCAAATCGTTAATGTTCTCCACAGGTTGACGAAAGAAGGAAAGGCAATCACGCTCTTATGGATTCCGGGCCACGCAGGAATTCCCGGAAATGAAGTAGCCGATCGTCTGGCCAAAGAGGCGACATCATCACATCGTGCCATCACAATTCATGACTAGGGCTGGGCAAAATCGAGTACCTTAGTGATTCGATTCTGAATCATGTATTACGCTTCGAGTCGAGTAGAGTATTCGAGTATCGCTCATTATGACGTCACAACAGAATGTATTATGTCAAAGTTCAAATTTTCACCTTTTATGCACCACAAAGAACATAATGCCTGTTATCCGTCACATTAAAGCCACCTTGGTATTTTGTCGACCATACCGATTTCATTGCGCTTGTTGACTAATGTTGNTAGATGATCATNACTTCGGAAATGTGTTATTTCCTGTAACNTTCGTAGATTTGTACTNTGTCTGGTATGNTGCGAGACGGCCAANCAAGGTTTCAGTGGAAAATAGTATCAAAACTATAATTCTCGGAAGTAAATTAACTTTCAGTTGCGAGGAGCGTATAATTNAAGTACTCGAAAAAATCTTCTTTTACTACTCGACTCGAATCATGAAAATTAATACTCGATTCAGATTCGAGTACTCGAATCATTGTGCCCATCCCTATTCATGACATCCCTATAGACCAGTGGTCGGGAACCTATGGCTCGAGAGCCATATATGGCTCATCTGGACATAAGATATGGCTCTTTGCGAAATTTTTATTTATGTGCTCAATTTATCAATATTGCAGTAACTTGTTACTAATTCTTCGCCACGAGAAGTATAGTTATTCTTGTGGAGTATAAACATGGGTTTTTGATAGGTTAATACAGTGTCGTATTGAGGGTTAGGGGCTCGGGCCCCTTTTCAAAATCCTCAAATTTCAGTTGCTGTCTCGCCTGCGACCAATCTCACTCGCAAATTCGATGTAGCCGGTACGAAATCTTGAATTACACGATCCATTCATTGATAAAAGAGACTAGGAGACATGGCAGCGCCTGTGTCACAATGCAGTTTTCAAATAAACATTGTCTTTCTGATCTACGGCGGGAAATAAACTGCGATTACATACTCATAGCCCCCTCCGGAAGTCCCGCCCCTCCCAATCGCAGGCCCACCACTGCTCTCAGTGCAAAACAATTAAAATATATATTACTTGCAAAAAATATATGTCGCTCAAGTTTTGCATACTCATAATTCAAATAAGGCAACCATGCAGCATGATTAGTACGAGTTTTTACTGAGTAAATAGGCTACGGTGCAAATGACGAATCCCATGTAGTGACGTCGAATTCGCGCTACTATGACGTCACTATTTTTCAATTGTGACGTAGTAGTTGAGTGACATGTATGGCTCTTTGGGAGGTAAAATGGAAAATCTAGGGCCAATATGGCTCTTCGGACGAAAAAGGTTCCCGACCACTGCTATAGACGATGCAAAGAAAATCGCTTTAAATACATGCAAAGCTATTTGGAACCGGGAATATTTCAATTCAGAAACAGGAAGCCATTACAAAATCTTCCGACCAAATCTGGAGGTGAAATTACCATCAGTCCCACCACGACGCAACGAAGCTACGTTGTTTCGACTACGCACCGGTCACTGCACATCTCAATGCACATCTTCACCACATTGGCTGCTCAGCATCACCATTGTGCGAGCATTGCGGCGAATTAGAAACGGCCAAGCACTATATTATGACCTGCTCACATCTGACTGAGATTGGAAGAAAGCTACAACGTATCGCGCAGACAAAGAACGTACCTTTCCAGCTATATAACCTTTTACCGGACAGCAACATTATCGCCTATTTACTGGACTTTATACGAGAGTCAAAGCGTCGCATTAAACTACGTACCCATTTTGTGTTTTCATGAAATTTCTTGCTATCATAATGATCAAAATGTCTAAACCGCCGTGGTGCAAAAAGCCTTCGATGCGAAAAGCACCACTAAATGTTTTTATACATAATATTATTAATAATAAAAAGCAAGGTATTTAACACGAAAGAATATAAATTAAGAAGCTCAGAAGGTAACATATTTCATATACTGACGCCGATGTACGTGACTGAATTTTGCAAAATACTTGTAGGGTCTTGTTGCAAACGCAAGGACGAGAGGAATGGAAAATTTTGTTTAATGCTAGTCAGTATCCGAAGGAATGTAGGACAGAGTATCAAAATATAGCACGGCGTACTCACATATCCCTGGTTGGTACCTGGTTCTTCTCCGGCTTCCTCGCCGATAACTGGAATGCGAACGAGTTTAGAGAGACTAACAGACAAACAGTCACCAGCGCCGCTCACCTCCGACACAAGCCACCGCTACAAAGAAGACGAAGCTTGGAACGAATCGCATGCTGGCTTACTTTGACTATAGCACCACCGATCTGATTTAGGAAGAGAAGAAACTGTGATCATTATTGATTTTGAAAATAAAAAATGTGATGCTTATCGGTCGCTCGCGATGCGGCTAAAATTCAGTATTAAATTCAATTGCAGACAAATGGGTTGAATTATCGTATTGCTGGGCAGTGAAAACTCAATGTGCTGCGGTCGAAGTTCTGGATGGTGATCTCTCTTGTGAATACAGCGATAATTCTCATTTAAACGTGCCATATAAATTTAATATGATCTTCACATCAACACAATTATTTCGATAAGAATTTACTTGACTTTAATCTGGATTCTAACCAGCAGATCAGTGTTTGACAGGCTGCATTATTCAACCGTAGACAACTTCGCTCAATCGCCTCCGGGCCGGTCATATCGTTGTTGACTGATGTTAGCCCTCACAAGCGGCAAGAGGCAATGCCTCGACACACCTTCGGATTTCAGTGCGCTGCGTTATATTTTTACAAATTGTTGAGCAATAGAGGAACTTGAAATTCAAGTCCATACGCGTCATGTTCATTCTAACTAAAAGTTTTCAAACGATCCGGCAACGCCCGAATCGCTATTTCCCAAATTTGGAGCACCTGAAAATTGATGGCAAACGCAAAGAAAAATTGCCACCGCTTAGGGTTTTCTGATGGATAACACTGGTCACCAAAATGAAAAATTGTTTTTGGCGGAACATCAAGGAGTCTTTTCGAGGTTTTCAAGGTTGCTGATTACGAACATCACATTAGTTTTACTGGATTGACTCTAGTTTAGGAGAAACGTATACCCATACAAATGGTCAAATTACTGTAGTTATAATATAATATCTCAATCAGGTAGGAAGTAAATAGTAGATTGTTTGCCTTCATCCGGTGCAGAAACAGATAACACTGGTCAACAAAATGAAAAAAATTTTTTTAGGCAGAACATCTGAGAGCCGTTTTTGGGGTTTTTGAGGTTGCTGATTACGAATATCACATTGGTTTTGTCTGATTGGCTCTTTGTCAGAAGATATTTATACCCCTAAAAAAGCCCAAAATTACTGTATTTACCCTTAAATATTTCATATAGTAGGAAGAAAATCGTAGTTTTTTATCAATTTTATACTGCGCATAAGTAGCCTAACTTGTTGAATTTGAAAAACCCTCAGGTCATTCCAAGTCATTCTATCAATATTAACATGACATGATGCGAAATATTTGTTTTTCAAAAAAACAGTTTGTCAAGCCTATAAATTGTACTTTTGCACAACGGAAATACGGAAATACATGTTCTCCTGTATCAATTGGTCATTCTGCCAAGATTAGAGAGGAGTATAAAACAATAAAATTTGTCCTTGGAAGGCTCTACAATACTCACATGCGTCTCTTTTCTTTTGACTGGTAAATGGATAATTTTCCGCTGAGTCAACAAAGTACCTAGTAACCCTATCAAACGAACAGCTTAAACTGGTATCTGGTATATTCGAATACCAATGAAAGACTCCAATTTCACATTAGGAAGGAGTTCACTGCATGTAATTTTTCCTAAGATGTAGTAAATAAAACTTTTTAGATGATCACGAAGCACCCAACCACAAACAGTTGGTCTGAAAATTCGTATCTGCATATCGAACATTCGAGCACAAACATGAGCATAAAAGTTCCTGTTCAGAAATCTGGAGATATTTCCTGATCATCTTGTTGATTAGCAAGGGGAGAGGTTCTACCAAGACATCAGAACAACAAAAGAAAGATATCAGGGTAGATGAGATGAACAATTGAACATATTATGTCAGACCATTGCCGGAACCTTCCAAGAAACTGCAGTAAATAGCTTACTGGCGAAAATCTGACAAAAAAAACATTCTGATTAAAAATATATCAATAATATTATATTCCAACTGATTATTTCAAATTTACAGTAGGTGGTCGACGAAAAAAATGATTGAATTAATGCCACGTTATGTGAGTAACTAGGTAAATACTTTTGTACATGACTGGAGTTTATTTATGTACATGATATTAGTGAAAATCTGTAACTATGATAAATCTATTACCCCTAAATATAGTGCTGTTGCTGTGTTTTGATTTAAAAGAGTCTTCTCTGTGTAAAAATAACAAGTAGATTGATTTTCTAAACTTTATAGTACGACTGAGCAGATTTTCTATCTAGTCATTACCGCGAAAATGGGAGATTTTGGTCAAAATAGCCCCATGGGTTAGCGTCACAACAGGAGCCAATTTGAAAAAACTAAGGTCATGTTCGCAATCAGTGCCCCTCAGAACCCTCAAAACCACTCTTACTTTGTCTGCCTAAAAATATCTGTTGACCAGTGTAATTGACAATAAATAACCCTCATGTCGTCCTCAGTTATTCAATCAATATTAACATGACCTGATGCGAGATCTTTGTTTAACAGAAAAGCATCTTGCTAAGCCTGACAATTGTAATTTTGTACGATGTATGTATTTTTCCTGGTACTTTTACAAGGACGAAAGCGGAGTATAATGCTATGAAATTTGACCTTGAAAAGCTTAACTACACTACTCAAATGCGTCCCATCTCTTTTGACTTGTCAATTGACAAATTCTTGCTGAACCAACAACGTGGGCATGCATACCTAGTATCCCTATCACACGAGAAGCGTAAAGCTTGTATCTTTGATGAACCTCAGATATTCGGATACGTATAAATATTATAATTTCATATTAGGAAAAGATCTTAGTGCTTGGAATTCCATCCAGGGTGAAGGAATATAAAAAATTTGAAAGATCACAAAGCACTCAATTATACAATTATTTGGTGCGAAAATTGGTATCTGCATGGGGTAAACTTGCAGCAAACATGAACATTAAAGATAACCTCCTGTTCATTCATCTCCAGGGCTGTCATGACTTGAGTCATGACTAGACTCGAGTCAGACTCGAGTGGCGATTTTCTTGTGACTCGACTTGACTCGAGTCATTTTCTTAAAGATGAAAAATGACTCTACTCGACTAGAGTCAATTTGTGCATTGATTCGACTTGTACTCGAGTCATTGTGCATGACTCGGACAAAGTCATATGACTCGAGACTGGGTCTACCAAAACAGACATTTCATTGTATTTTCGAAGAATAGTAAAGTTATCACATTATTATTATTTCGTCTCTCAGTATTGGTACTGGAAAATGCTACCAGAAACTATTAAACGTGAGGAAAATTAGTATAGTATGAATGCAAAGCAGTCAACACTATGACTCGGACTCGACACTCTATTCCG
>ATSW01108447.1:0-10607 GCA_000444245.1 Botryllus schlosseri | reverse complement strand
GTCTCAGTGAAGAAAGACATTTTTTCCCCTGCCGATGCTCCTGGTTGGCTCGACTTCGATGACACTGTCATATCGAGCCACCCGTCTGTGTATTTATTATATTATTTGCTCCACAAGTATTTTTTCAATCACGAATTTGTGCAGTTGACGAAAAACACTTATGACTCATCCCCATTTTCTTATTTGCTAATATTGAGAAGAAATTCGTCGGCGTTGCCCCTTTAATTTTAACGCACAATATCATTGCGCGGTTCATAATAATTCGAATGTTCTTGACGCCGCGTATGGGTAAATAGAAAAAAATTACAGAACAATAAGAAAACTCATGTTTCAGAATGTATCTTTACGCTCCGAATAACACGAAGGAGGTCCACTTCAAGATCAAACTTGAGAAGAATGATGCGACCGATCCGTTCACTATGACGAGATGGTTTAGGCGCGTTATGATCGAGGAAAACATCACTGAAATTTTCGGTGAGTTGCTTTCTTTCATTGCAGTAAGAGTGCCTATAATAATCAAGCTTTATAACTTGTTCCATCACTTTCAACTTTTACTATATATCACCACGCCAACGTTGCACGTTTCATTCAAATTTATCGCTACAGATTTTCTGCCACCACCAAGAATGGATGTATCGACTCTCAATATCTCTGTGATCGTTGATGAACCGGAACTGAGAGAATGTAAGTTTACAGACTCAGACCAGAGTTCACTTAATTGCTTTTAACGCCGTCCAACTTTCAGCATTGCTACATGATGCTTTTCTATTTAGACTTCTTCAACGGGCGTTTCCTCGTCACAAACAATGCTACCGAACTGGACAGATACCAAATCCTGACTAATAATTCCAGCCCGGATTTCCTCAAAATGAAAAATGACACGGACGCAATGGTAGAGAATATTACAATGCCATTTTTTGTACCTTTAACTATAATCTCACACATTGAATGTACTCGCTTTCGAAATTCCTGTGGCTGTAGTATATTTAGGTATACATTATCATTGACGTTTTACTTCCTACAGCTGATGTCGATATTTGACAACGGGACGATGGCCGAAACGCAGTACTTTGCCCACCAACGAAACGGATTTGTTGCCAATTTCAAATTCGTATCATACACGGCGGATGAAGAATTCGCGCAAGGATTTATTGTGAATGCGATATCGGAAAAATTGGATTCAAAGTAAGACGCAATGTGCTAACGTGTTCCCTGCAATACACGCTCAATTGTAAAATTATTGATATTCGTACAATGCAGGATTGACAACAATTCTGTGGCGCTATCCGTGGCAAGACGTTACGTTGGAGAAATGATCATGAACGGAACTAATTTCGTAAATTCTCCGGGCTACAACGGATGGTGGACTACTGTAGACGATAGTACAGACAGTCCGGACATTGACGGGCTGTCCGGTACTCTGCTGCGTTTGTACAACAGCGGAACTGATAACGAGCGAACTATCGAGCATCTCGAAGTGACCGAGTACGTCGTTTTTTTCATTTGTCAAGTCCGTCTTTTTCTTATCCTCTCAATCTTTCCAGTATTTTCACTCTCGACGATGAGAAAACGGAAGTGCATTTCAGCCTGAGAACTTACGAAAACGTCTTGACCGACCCGTTCACGATGACAGATCAATACAGACAGTTCCTGAATGAATCGTTTGATTTCTGGGGTAATGCATCCGTTTCACTGTACATTTTCTCGGCCTATGTGCTACAAGTTTACTAAACAATTTGTGCAGGGTTTGGATAATGATTTTTCGATACCTAGTATTACGGATGTTAAGATGACTTCAGAGCTGGGAGCTCTCAGCAAGCTACCGCTAAATTGTATTTGTTTTGTATCTTGTATATTATTAAATACCACCTTATTTTATTCATTTAAATTCTAATTTCCATGATGCTGTGTGTTGTTGTTGTTTGTTTGCTGTCTTTTGTTTTTACTGTTTGTGTTATGCTCCGGGCCAGGGTGACTTGGCTTTGATGATTCCATCATATCAAGCCTCCTCTCTATAACTCGCTTACCTATATATCTCATTTCGCTGAATTTCATTTTTGTTATGTATGGTATTGATTTATATGGTTGACAAATAAAGATGTCCTCTCTCTATTAGTTTTATGTATAATATTTAATGACAATTACGTTTTATTTTAGACGACAGCGACTTCTCATCAATCGAAATGTCAACGTTCAACGTATCGGTTATTGTAACACCTCCATCACTTGACAGTAAGCAAAGTTCAATGTGTTTTTCGTGATAGTATACAGTAGCACAAAGCAAACGCAACTCTACTTATCGTCACATCTACTGTTTTCCAATTTAACTGCATTGATGTACTAAATGTATGATCTTTCTTCTAATGAAGATGCTACAATGTTGACTGGAAAGATATCGTACAAGCTGCTCAAGCAAACTGCTACCTCCATTGATTTGATCGATGCGATGATACAAGAAGATAGCGCGAGCCACGATGCTCTGATGGAAGAAGTCAATAAATTGGTAATACCTTACACGGTTTTATAGCAGACATGCTCTTCCAATTCGATAATATCTTGATTTTGCAGTTGGACCAATTCATGAGGACTGTTGATTACGAGGAAGCGACCGTAGTGGATGCCGACTACTTTTCACCGATGAATATCAACGGTGTGAAAGATGACTTTGTCGTGCACTTCAATGTGGAAACGAGAGAAAGCAACCTGACGAAATTGGTGGGCTTGCTCGAAAAAGAAGCAGAGCTATCTCCAAATTCCACGTTAAGGTGAGATAGAATTGATATATAATCGAATTGTCAATATTCAACACTGCTCAAATTTGGCCGGTTTCAAAAATTTCAATTTCCATTTCTTTTTTAGTTTTATTCCCGATTCAATCGATGTCGGTACTCAGAGGAGCTTTTTCGCCGAGTTTGAACTGATAAACAGTAGCGAACCGGTTGGAACTTATCTGGAAGGCGCCGAAACTTTGAAGTACACTCCCGTCGTCGACAGTCTGTTCGGTGATGAATTACCTGGTTTGGACGGAGAGAAGATTGAATCTGCTAAGATTTGGCGGTAAGTGTTTCCTCAGTTTTGTTCGATGGTGATTAACTGGGGTTCCTGTAAACCCCAGGGCTTCCTTTAACCAGTCTCAGGGGTCCCGCTTGAGGTGAAGACACACACTCAACTCTTATGGTTCTTGCTGACACTCCCGTCTTGCCCATTATCGGCTTCAGGCAATTAGGTTCAATTAGTGGTCCGGTGCAGGGTTGTAACCAAGTCATGAGGTTCTGAGTCACAAGGCAATTTCACTTTGACTCGAGTCAAGTCAAGTCATTTTCAATTCACCACCGAGTCAAGTCCGAGTCCAAATCAGTGAGTAGAGCGTCGAGTCCGAGTCATAGTGCTGTGACTCGAGTCCGAGTCCAAGTCAATGTGTCCACTGTTCAGTTTTCAGTATAATGCGGTTCAACCCACTTTTTCAACTCTGCTCTGGTGATATAGAATAGCACGCATTCATAATATCTCAATTTTTCTCAATCCTAACAGTTCATGGCCCTATTTTCTAAGTATCAGGACTGATAGACGAATTACTAATAATGTAGTGACTATATCCTTGTCTGGATTCATATGACTTGGTTCGAGTTCTCTTTTCTCGTTCTGCTACGTACATGATGCATGGAATGCCCTTGGTTTGAGCTTCTATCCAGTTCTAATATGCATAATTTCATTTTCAGTGTGTTCAACGACGATGGCATGGCCAGAGTCCAGGTTAACGTTACCATGTTGAAGAATGTTGACGCAAATCCCTTTGAAATGACAAGAACTTTCCGAGAAGCTCTCAGAAACGCTTCGACGGACGAATTAGCTGTGACACGTAAGATTTTTTAATGCAATCGCAATGCGGGAACGTGACAGTTCTATATTTTTAGTGGAAGATGATGAGACAGTTTTTATGGAAGCAGAGAACTTTAACATCACGGTGTTGCCATCAACGCCCAAGGCTCATAGAGGTAAGTCTACTTCAGCTAATACCGCAGTAATTCGAGTATATTGATAAGTTTCTGGGTTATTGTGGATCGTAGGAATCTAAAGGAATTTGCACTGGAAAAATATTGCTCAACTTGTGATTATCAATTTTACATACTCGTTGACTGCGATGAAGTATTTGTGAAGCTCAATCTACAGTCGATGATTAATACAATATTGATGCTTGTGCTTGAGCTTCTACTAATGGTAACTAGTATAGCCTCCATTATGACTAACTATCAACTTGGAAACGGTTGTTTTATGAATCTGTTGGCAACAGTACACTGCCAAACATTTATGATTTCAATCAATTTTAGCGCTATACACCGGACAATTCGTCTTCCCGACTCTACTTCCGAATGTGAACATCTACGACGTTTGCAAAGACTCAACGTCGGACAGTTTTAAAATCACGAAGGAACAAATCGAAGAAGAGGTAAATCAGTGGCACCTTATCGGTTTATCGACAGTTATTTAATGCTTTATTTCAACCCAGCTCGACAACATTCTCAACGCGCAAGACTCCCTGACCGTGCAGTACTTTGCGCCTAACATCGGCAACGATAGTGCTCCCGGAATTATTGCTCATTTTGTAGTCACGTCGCCTTTCTCGACACACGACAGTGAATTCTTTGAGGAAGAGCTGAAAGACAAATCTGAAGATCTCAGTTACCAGTACGTATCATAAGAAGTATAACAATTTTGAGTATTCTTGTAACGGGTATTCTTTTTTATTACAAATATTTTCAAGTACTGTACCTTTAATAACATTTTATTCCAGGTTCGTTCCGGAAAGTGTCACAATTCCGACTGCTCGTGAATTTTTCTTCGAGTCTGTATTGGATTACGAAGACGCAGACGACATCACGTCTGTCGACCTCGATTCCGATCTGCCGAACATCACGCTCAGCGATACAGAAAACTTCAACGACATTGTGGCGGACATGTTCGCCGTCGCGTCAGGCCTTGAGCCGGACAGATTTGCAGTGTCTTTGCTTAGGTAACCTGATGATGGTTATGGGATTCAATACTTATTTCTGCATTTTATACACAACAGTATGCTAATCTGTGGTAGATTTATTCACGCGTTAGAATTTCTGCTTTGCAGATGGTAAATTTAAGAAGTGGAGGTTTAAACATTGAAAATCAATTCGATCATATTTACCTTATAAAAGACACAAAGTGTATAAAACCACATATTTTCAACTTCCCATCCTGGCACCTTGCATAACTAACAATTGCTGAACCCTTGGATTGAGGGTCATACAGCCCATCGATGAAGCGTGTGAATAATTTATTTAAGAATTAATTTACTTTGAAAAATTAACTAAGAATTAATTCGATCAGAAACATCTGTAATGGATTGCTATAACCTTTCAATGCAGTTTGAACACATTGTATTTATAGGAATATGTCAACAGTCATACAAAAATTATCCCACCATAAACCAATATGAAACATACGCTAACCCAGGATATCTAGCATTATATCTATTTGCTTGAATTTTCCAGAATTTATTCTAATCGCGCGACTTTTATATTGAATATTAGCTGCCTACCAATATCTACTTTAGGTGAAAGTAATATAACTATTGGTAATAATACGCTTTCCTCAGAAACAGAAATTTTCAAACTTGCTCTCTTTCAGCGCGGAACAAGTCGATAAAGACAAAGTACGAATAGTCGCGAGCATAGATTGTCCAGAAAATTACAACGGTGATCCGTTCACATTGACTGAGAGGATAAGAGAGGAATTGAACGCTTCCGACGGTATGGAACTCGCGCATTTCTCGAGATTCAGAAATTTTCAATGCCTATCTTTACTTTTAAAGGACACCCATTCACGTTCCGCGACAACGCAAACATAACTACACTTCTTGATGAACAAGATTCGTGTAAGTAGCTCTGACTTTGTGTATGCTATCCAATATTCTCCTTCCCTTAGCCAAACTCGGAATGAAAATCTGTACCGCTTTCTTGATGCAGACGAGTTCACTGGACAGCTGACATTCGCGAATCCATTGGATGTCGCCGATCAGTCGGATATTCTGGCAGCTTGCCGAGACAACGACAGCATGCCTTTTGAAATGTTTGAGAATATGACAGAAGAAATTGTAAGTGCTTTCGTTGCGTTAGCGGTTAAAATGCCATTGTAGAAAAACCTATAATCCAAGCAATGCTACTCTGCCCTGCAGGACTGTGTGAACTAGATAAATTGTGGCAACTCTTGGTATGTCCAACTTGATCAAATTCGTCATGAAAGGTGGACTTGGGCACTGGACAGTAACAAATTTAAAGGCACCACTTCATAATTTTTACAAGTTCGAGTTTTGAAAAGTAGAAATCAGTTTTGGGTCGAGTTTGCATCACTTTTAAGGGTGAAATAGTCATAAGAACTGTACGCAATAACTCGTGTATCCTTGTAAAAGTATATATTCCGAAGATTCTATCTATTTCTAGTATCATAAGTTATTTTGCGTTGGTCGCGAAGTAGCCACTTACGATTAACTGCTAAACCTATGTGACCTCTCGACCAAATCTACTTTTCAAGACATTTTTATGTTACCTTCAAACCTTTTGTTTTCTACATCCATTTCAAATAGTTTTGACATGTCTTGGAAATGCCTACTCAATAGAAATTTACGGTGTTACTTTTACTTCTACATGAGTAGAAATATTGTCTACTTTGACCCTCTATTTGTCATAGACTGCTGCAGAGATAACTTCCATTCACCTTGATTTATTATACATATTCATATTGAAATGTACCCGAAAAGTCCTTGATTCATGTGTAATTCAGGCTAGATATCGAATTATCTGGACAGAAACCGGGGCATCACTGACAAATCGGTGCCGAATCACATTTGAGCAAGATGTCCTGTTGTTTACAGCTGAATCGTACCGCCGCAGAAAACGCATTGTCTTACGACGTGCAGTATTTCTCGCCTGTATTCGAAAACGACACCATCGCAGGACTGACTGCGCATTTCACCGTGCAGTATCCGACTTATCAACCTACCGCGATTGAATCTCTGATACGAGATGCGAACCATAATATCTCTGATGATGAATTGAGGTTAGTGCTTAACTTCCTGCTAGCACACGGATTGCGCAATACAATGATATTATTTTCTAGCTACAACAACGAATCCGTGGTCGTGCCGAGTAAACGAGATTTATTCTACGAAGCTTTTGTCACGTTCTCCAATGCCAGCGATGTCGAACCTGTTTTAGCAATGAATTCGACTGAATGGGATTCGTTCAGAAACAGCTTGGAACCGATCATCAGCAACGATTTGGCGGAAACTCTGGGAACAGACGAATTTAGTTTCACCTTGAAAGAGTGAGTTATGTTTTCAAAAATTACATTTACTCAAATTACATTTACTCAAATATATCGGCCATTCTTGTGACCACATCTAATTCTTTTTTGACAGAATACAACAAGACGGCGATCAATTAAAGATTGTGGGACTCTTATCTCTCCCGGAAAACGATCCGAACGAACCATTCACTATCACTTCCGGGTTACGAAGCAATATGGACCCTGACGACAATTCAACAGACGATTATTACACCATCGATGACACCAACGTCAATGTCACGTCGTATGTTCCAAAACCACGACCTGCGCCTGAAGATGATACAGCTGGCGGTATGCATTCTCGTCATTTGTGGTTCTTGTACATTCGGAGATCAACGCGACTTTATTGATTTTAATATAGTAATAGTAATGTCTGTGTGTGGGATCCTGCATCTAAGCTAGCAGTGTTACTAAGTTTCATGATTGTGCTGTCGTCTTATAGCAAGCAATTTACCCGATTCCATCATATATATATATATCAGTTTCACAGGAAAATGTAATCGTATGTGTACGATGTCACAACACGTAAATAGCCTTCGATCAAGTGTGTGCAAAGTGCACCTTTTTGCAGACGCACAACCGATTGTCGTAACCGGATATTATAACGAAACTGGATTGAGCCACGGCCAAATCGTCCATCTCTACCAAGATCCTAATTCCACGCTTGCCCGAACCATCAAAGACAAGGTCTGACATAGTTTCATAAACACACCGAAACCTTGTTGACCATACCGTGATTTTCGATCCAGGTCAAAGCACCGCTGTTAGATAATGATTCCAACGATCCGTGGTTAGGCGATGTCATCGTGGAATACTTTGAGGACACCCCCGATCCGGAAGGACCCGTTAAAGTCCATTTCAAATTGCTTCTACCACCCGAGTCGAATCTGACCGATGATGAAATAAACGAAATCCTTCCAGACGGATACGAAGTGGGAGGTAAGTCGAAGTTCTGTGAAGACCTGATGTGTTTATAAATGTTACGCTGCTCGCCAGATGAAAGGGAATTCATTGGGGAATTGCTAACTCGGGGAACCAACACAACTGAGGAAGATTTGGAGGAGGTAAGTTCTTCTTTTAGTCCAATACACCTAATTCATGTGACGGTGAAACGGTTACTTCTTTATCCGTGGAAAAAGTGCTAAATTTCTGTTCGCAGGCAGGTTGGCGCAATAGCATCCTTCGAATGTTTCGATTCATAACTTTTTACAATGTTGAAAATGCATTTATGGCCGTGAGTATTCTCTAGTATAGAAAAAGAGATGTGTCGCCACTGATATCAGCTTATTGCACTATCAATGCGTATTCGATCCTTGATATTATGATCCTAACTATCGTTGTATGAAATACGTGGCATGAAAGGCTTTGAGCATGGCGCCGATGTTCTTGAATTGTATTTGCTTGTTTTTTTCAGTTCAAACAAGCAATCGACAAGCCCGAGGCAGTCATCAACGTAACTAACACGACGGAATCTGATCTGTTGCGCATTAAATTCACGTTGACTCTGAAGCCGAACGATTCATCGTTGGCACCGCAATTGCAAGACTTGGCCAGATCCAACGTTGACTCTGAAACGAGCGACATTGTTCCTGGTTCGATCGTTGTACGAGGTGAGAAATTTAATTTTTCGAAAAACATCGATTTTACAGACCAAATTTGAATATCTTGTGCGAGCAGGGCTTGACGCAACAATCCGTGTATCTAAACCCATAATTGAGTATCAATGATGACCATCAAGTGATGGAATGATACCACTGATATAACAAAGAATTATTTAACAACAAGATTTAGAGTCCGCTGCTTTCTTTCAACTATGTCTGCCTCGATACCTCGGTCTGTCATAACTCAAAATCCAAAGAATGTTTCACAAGGCAACGAATATTCATCGAAAGAGCATATCTTTAAATATTTATCGAACCGCGGTATAGCCACAAACAGCTATGAAAAAGTCAAGCTGAAGAAATAGAAAATTATTTGTGATGGCGTAGAGCCAGGATTATTTTCTTGCGGTCACAAAGAAGATACATACTTAAACTTTCTCAGTGATTGTCACTTGCGTGACATAATAGGTACTCGAATCGAAATCGAATCATCTGAGGTAATCAATTTTTTTTCCCTGAACTAGTAATGATAATAAATCTGCATCCCATTACAAATTTAAATATATTGTTTCATCACCTTCATATAAAATGTGTGAGAATTAATGCAAAGAGAGATAATTCTGTTTTATTTCTTCAGTTCCGGGGCCGTATCTGCCTCCAGGTGGCATCACAGCGGACGGATATATCGGACGGTTTACAATCTCAAACGTGTCTTACGAAGACATCGTTGCGTGTTGGAACGACAGTCATTCCGACATTGCCAAAAACATGACCCGTCCTTATTTTGAACCGGTACTGTACTAACTATCGGTGCTCGAACCGCATTTGTCTTCAACTCCCATTTTTAACTATTCACAGCTCAAGAATTTAAGCTTCAGCGTCGACCTCGATTATTTGGAGCCTAACGAAGATGACAGTGTCATTGCCCATGTGTATCTTCACGAAAGTACGTCGATGTAGCCTACAAGATATTGCCTGGCTATTAATGTGCAAATAGGTTTACCATATTTTGGAATCGAGAAAGGAGGAGACTTTTTCAACTATTTCAAACTTACAATACCGGAGGAAATTCTTGAAAAAATGCTCAAGTTTTCCCACTTAATAGTCAGTTGACTAAAAAAAAGGTCAACTTTGCGACTCAGCTCCTGTTGCAAACAAGTATCAACTGATGTTGTGTAGTTGGTCTCATTTTGTCATACTGTGATACAGTAACATCCCAGGTGTATACACAAAAATAAATAATATCAGTCCGGTCATATTATCGTCTCATAAATTACCGGAATGCCAGAATGCAGTACATTCAGGCGGGTCTATAACCAAGTGTTTTTACAGTACATCCTTCCTACTTGACAGTTCACGGCAGCAAGGCGGACTACTTTGACAACCTCAGAGTAGATTTAATGACAAATTAATTTCTCCCAATTCCAATCACATCGTTGCATTAGGAACCCGGCTCATAACTAAACACTGTCAAGCATTTACCAAATATCATCATCTCTATTAGTGCGAAAGGCGATAAACGAATTTGAAATGTACGCGGCGTTGCAATCGGCTATGGAAGACAGTAATCACACGCTTGAAAATCTCACTATCGGCGGACGAAGGCAATTCGCCGGCTATGTTACCGTCACC